>JAVJIF010015398.1:0-84319 GCA_038442645.1 Agave tequilana
TTCATATGCTCAAAATAGAAGATTTTCAATGAAGCATACAAGGCATAATCGCCCATCCATCCTCCCATGAATGTAGGGGTTTTCAAAAATAGATTTGAAAAATAAGCTTTGTTTGAAAAACTCTACCAAATGAAGAACAATTGACTAGTTAAAATAATTTTTGTAAAACTAGTTAAAGATCCTTCAAAACATGAAATCAAAGCATATGTATTTCATAAATCATACTAAATATATGAAAGTTCAACCACTCATAGTCCATAAAACTCAAATTATCTTGAAAAGTAAAAGATGAGTGTTCAAAGGTTATGTAAATAGCATTTTCATGAAAATAGACATTGAAGCTCAAAAGTGATCATGTATCAAATTTTTACAAAAACATGAAAAATCATTTTTTCAATAAAACAAACAAACTTCTAGGTATATGTATGATTTATCCAATCTAACAATACACATACATATCCCAAGCATAAAAGAGTCTATAAATGTATTTGCATGAAGGTAAGAGACTCACGGATATACATGTATATTTATTAGATTTGAATACAAAATACATATACATGAAGTAAAAACATGAAAATTGGCAAAGCATGTATAAATGAGAGAATCATCAAAACTAGCCTATACATATGTATATAGTGGATACAAATGAGCATGAAGTTCAATCATATATGAATCAATTGTAATTCACTATTTGTATATGTATACATGCAAGTTTTGATAAAATCTACATTTAAACATGTAAATACCACATGAAGCACACACAAAAATATGAACATGCTATATGATATATGAAATTAAAAGCATGTACATAAAGTAGGAGTTTAGAGAGTGTTACCAACTCCAAAGCTCCTAACATGGTGGTTGTCCCACCAAAGCTCCTTGATAGTGATGCATCCCAAAAGTATGTCCATCATGTCCAAGTGCATCCACTACCAAGGCACCGATCCTCTCACGTTTTGTGAGAGCCCTCACCTACATCAAAAGCAATGGTGGGGTTTTTGGTACCCATATTTTCTTGGGTCCTTTGGGGTTAGTCTTGTTGTAAGGCACCCAAACATTTTTATTAGCAAAATTAAAAATGATGCAACTTGTCATAACAAAATTTTGCTAAATGGCCTTTGCGGCCACAATGTGTACATGTGTACACCTTAGGATGCTTATGTGAATGTGTATGATCGTGACGTGCAACATAAGCATATGCATGATGAGGATGATGTGCATGAATGTGTGGAGTTTGTTTCTTTGAAAACAAGGACTCCAATTTCTTATGATTAAATGCACAATTGCTCAAAGTTTGAGCTCAAGCAATTAATCCTATTTTTCAAAACATTTACTTCATTTTGATCAAAAGAAGTGGTGGCATGTAAAGCATGATCAAAAGTCTTTCTTTTTAGAAACCTTTTCTTTTTCTTTTTTTCATTTTCAAAAATTTTTCCTTTTAAATATTATTTTCTTGAAAAACACTTCTTTTTGTTTTTCCACCAAATAATTTTATCTTTCAAAATAATGTTTCCTTCACATAAATCATTTAACTTAGACATGAGGGAAACATTTTCATTTTTCAAAAACTCATTTTCTTTTTCTAAGCATGCAATGTTAGATTTAAATGAATCTTGTTCTATATGCATGCAATCAACTTTCTTTTTCAAATTTTTATTTTCTTTCTTAATCATGTCATACTTTTCAAGCAATAGATGACAAAACGTAGGTAGCTCATCATATGACATGTCTACATCCTCATCCTCGGATTCGGTAGTTACCTCAAGGGGGTTATCCCCTTGGACCATATAGCACACGTTGGAGGTGCCACTTCCAACGTCCGAATCGCTCCCCGCATAGTATTGATCTTTTTCACCGAGGGAGATGAGGGTATTCCAAACTACAAAAGCCGAATCAAAGTTAGAAACCCTAGATAAATAATCATCATTTAGGGTTGACTTTAAAGCATGAAGGGCTTTTGCATTAGCCTCAAGATTCTTACCATCTAAAACAATATGCATTATTAGTAGTGGCAAAGATAAATATGATAACCTAAGGCTTTGAGGTACAAGGACATCTTCACCTTCCATATATGGATGTTAAGAATGTCAAACATGGGTGGTGACATGAAGTCCATGGTGTGTGTACAAAAATATGTGATTAGCCTAAAAATAAGGATCTTTAACTCTAGGTTGTTAGACCAAATCAGAGTACCAAGCTCTGATACCAATTGAAGGTTCACCTAGAGGGTGGTGAATAGGTGATGGCTAATCTAATGGTCACTTAATGATGAATGATGTGAATAATGCGGAAGCTAAAAACAATTATGACCAAATTAAACTTCTTACACTAAAACACCACGTATAACCAAAGAGTGTTGCCGAATTCCCCGTGAAGGGCTCTGGACAAGCTCCTCTAGATTCTCCTTGAATAGGTTGAGGTGCCGCGTTGGCTCTCTTGGTTAAATACAAGTGTTAGCAAACAACCCAAGCAAGTATATATTAATTATGCACATAAGTATATCATGCAAGTATAGATGAACACAATAAAGTAATGCAAGATATAAATAAGGGAGAGAGAGAAATGGCAATCGCAAACACAAAGGTATGTTTCGAGGTTCGAGCACACTTGCTCTACATTCCCGCCTTCGACACACGAAGGATTTCCACTATGAAAATCCTAATGGATCTCTCCTCGGTGCCGCAATTTCCTACAAGCCCTCGGACTCCCTAGTCCCGTACACACCGCAAGCCCACCGGCTCGCCGAGGCCGCACCTCAAACAAGAAGAGTTCGCACCCGAACCCTAAACAACCACGAGCACACTTGTCCGTCTCCTCAAAGAACAAAGAAAAGATCTTTGGTGATCTAAACACTTTGATCACCAATAAAACTCTCACTACAATACTCCTATAAGATGAATAGCTCAATGGATGCTCAAGTGTTTTGTGTGGAAAACAAGGAAAGAATCTTTGGTGAAAAACTCAAGAAAATCTCTTTTACACTCTTGATAAACTCTCCTTTTAATTGAAAGTATTGGCTCTAATTTTCTGGAGAAAAACCTCTGAAATGAATGGGAAAAACTGGCTCTAAGAGTCTCAAATCTTGGCTCAAAACAATGACCAACCCCCAAATTTATAGGCCAAAAAATATAGCCGTTGGGGTCTGTCAGAGCTGCCGGTCGACCCGTGCGGTCGACCGCCAACGGTCAGAAATCCGACCGTTGGAGCCACGGTCGACCATCGGGTCGACCGACCCACTGGAGCTGAGAGTTGAACTCTCTGTCGGTCGACCCGTACAGTCGGCCGAACTTTCCAGAGAGCAGAGCTCTCTGAGCGGTCGACCCGTACGGTCGGCCGTCCTCCAGTGCACAAAGGCGTGCACATCTGTGCACGTCGGTCGACCGGTCCGGTCGGCCGACTCCAGGATTAGTCGACTATAAAGGTTGTAAGTCGACTTATCCTAAGCCTGAAACAATTTTCTGGGATTAAAAAGTTAGTCTTTTTGGCTCAAATAAAATCCCATAAAATACATAAAAAATCTACAAAAATAGTTTAACCAATATACTTTGATATACAAACATGCTTGCACAAAATCAAGGCATGTTATAAAGATTGGACTATTTTTGTAACTTGAAAATATTTGGCTCATGATAAAAACTGTATTTACCAAACATGTTTTCTAAACTTTGTTTTTCCAAAACATCTTCAAGTAAAAACTAGATATTTTGAACTCATTAAAGCATAGTGTGTATGGATATGATCCACTACACAAATAAGATGAAATATCTAAGTTTTTGACATTAAGCTCTTAACTTGGTTTGGTTAAAAGATAAGTATGTGAGAAACACCAAAAACAAAATAGTATTTTCTAAACTAGAAAATCTTTTGTAAAACAAAACTAACAAGAGTGTGTGTGCATGGTACTTGAGCAATCCACCAACTACTCTATCCTTTACATTTTACTCTAAAACAAAAACAATCTTATACCTAGACACAAGTCTTCATCTTCTTGAAGTCTTCACTTGAAGGCTTCTCATCTTCTTGACTTGGTCCAAGCTTGATCCAAAAACTCCTTGGATCACACCGTGCTAGCTCCAAATCTTGACATTTTATCCTTTGTTGAGCTATTCACCTACTAAGATCTTGATAATGAATCTGTCACTATTAAACACAAGATCATTAGTAAACATAACTTCATGAGTTGATCATCATCAAAACTAGGATGATAGGCCTTTGGGCCAACAGCTAATGTGCTTACGTGTGTTGTTCTTGTGGGAACAAGTGAGGGGACTAGTAAGTTCAAGAGTTCTAGTGTGGACTCTTTATAGGTGTTGCGGCACCGAGTGAGCCGGTGGGATCGATTCTAGTGGAAATCCTTCATAGTGTTGAAGGCGGGGACGTAGAGCAAGGGTGCTCGAACCTCGAAACAAATCTCCCGTGTTTGTGATTGCTCTCTCTATCTCTCACTTGTGTTTATATCTTGCATGCTTACATTGCTTTTATCTTTGTATGCTTGATATATCTTGTGATTATTTGTTATATGCTTGGGATTGTTTGCTCGCACTTGTATTTAACCAAGAGAGCCATAGCGGCACCTCAACTCTTATCTAGAGGAATCTTGAGGAGATAGTCCAGTGTCCTTCATCGGGAATTCGGCTACACTCTTGTGTTATACCTTGTGTGTTTAGCTTAATAGTTTTTAGTTTGCATTAAATAGTTTTAATCCCGCATTATTTATCATTAGATTAGCTTATCACCTATTCACCCCCCTCTAGGTGAACTTCAATTGGTATCAGAGCTTGGTACTCTTGATTTGGGTCTCATAATCTAGAGTTAAAGATCCTCATTTTTAGCTAGTCACAATATTTGTTTACACACACTTATGGATTTCATGACACCTCCTATGTTTGACATTCTTAACATCCAAACTTGGAAAGTTAAGATGTTCATGTACCTCAAAGCCCTAGGGATTCATGTTTATTTTGCCACAATTAAAGATTCATATTATTTAAATGGCAAACATCTAGAGGCTAACTCAAAAGCCATCCATGCTTTAAAGTCAACCCTAAATGATGATTATTTATCTAGGGTTTCTAACTTTGATTCGGCTTTTGTAGTATGGAACACTTTAATCTCCCTTGGTGAACAAAAGCAATACTATGCGGGGAGTGACTCGGATGATGGAAGTGATGCTTCCAATTTATGCTACATGGTCCAAGGGGATAACCCCCTTGAGGTAAATTCTGAATCCGAGTTAGAAGAAGATATTGACATGTCTTATGATGAGCTTGCATCTTTTTGTCAAAAACTTCTTAAAAAATATGATTCATTAAAATTGATAACAATAAATTGAAAAGGAAAACACTTCTTTGTTAAAAGAAAATGACTCTTTTAAAAATAAATTTGCAAGCATTTCAAAAGAAAATTATATGTTGAAAAAGGAGAATATTTTCTTGGCTTCAAAATTAAATGATCTTTTTGAAGAAAATAATTCTTTGAAGAATAAAATTAATTTGGTGCAAAAAGAAAAAGAAATTGCTTTGAAAGAAAACAACTCTTTGAAAAGAAAATTTGTTTCAAAAGAAATGGAAAATGTTTCTAAAAAGAAAAAGATTGTTGATTCTCATTCTTGCCATGCTCTTCATACTATTATTGATAAAAATGAGATTCAATTTTTGAAAAATAGAATAAATTATTTGAGCTCAACTTTGAGCAATTGTGCATTTAACAATTCTAAATTGGAAACCTTGTTTCAAAAGGAACAAGCTCCACATGTTCATGCACATAACCCACGGCATAGATATGAACACTTTGCACATCATGATCACACTCATATGCATGCTAGAGTGTACAAATGTATACATTGCGGCCGCAAAGGCCATCTTGCAATATTTTGCTTTGATAAATTAAATCATACAAATTTTGCACATAAAAATGTTTGGGTTCCTTATGATGCTAACCCCCATGGACCCAAAAGAAAATGAGTACCAAAATCTCCACCACTTGTATTTGATGTAGGTGTGGGCTCTCACATGACGTGAGAGGTATGGTGCCTTGGTGGTGGATGCATGAGCTTGATGGACACTATAATTGATGCATCACTATCAAGGAAGTTTGGTGGGGGGACCACCATGTTTTTCAGAGACTTAGAGATTAGCGCGTATGGTTTGGTAACTATCTCTAAACTACTATTTTAATTTACATGCTTTTATATAAATGTATTTAGCATGTTTTGGTTTTGTACTTCATGTGATGAATATTTGTTTAGATGAACTTTTCATTAAAACTTGTGTATATACTTGTACAAATAGTGAGCTACACTTAATTATTACATATTTGTGTCTCATTGCTCATTTGTACATGTTTTGCTTCATGTATATGCTATTTTTATCTAAAACTTATAGATATACATGTATACCCTTGAGTCTTTTGCCTTCATGCAAATTCGATTATAGACTCATTTGTGTTTAGGATATGTATGTATATTTTTAGTTTTGGATAAAACATACATATACCTTGAAGTTTGTTTTCAATAAAAAATATATTTTTATAATTTACATATTTTTGATAAAAGAAATTCATGTTTATTTTGAGCCTTATTGATCATTTTCATGAAAATGCTATTCACATGATTCTTGTGCACTCACACTTCATTTGTTTACTCATGACATTGTTTTCATGAGAATTTTTGAGATTTATAGATTTCGAGTGTCAACTCTTGTGTTTTTAGCATGTTTCATGGGATATATAATTTGTTTTCATGTTTGAAGAATTTTTAACTAATTTTTCAAAAATTACTTTAAACTAGTTATTTATTCTTCAATTGATAGAGTTTTCAAACTATGCTAAAATACTTTCAAACTCTTATTTTGAAAACCTCTACCAACCCAAGGGCGGATGGTTGGGCGACCATGCCTTGTATGCTCTAAATTGAAAATCTTTTAATATATGCATGAATAAGGTGGATATTATGAGTTATACACATGAACTTTGTGAAATTCTATTTTTGTATACTCATATTTGTTTCTATATATGTATGCTTTAAAATCTCTAATAATATCAATTTCAATGGTATTCTCTTTTTCATACATATATATGTTTGATTGTGCTTGATTTACAATATCTTTACATATTTAAAGCACAAATTATGTTTATACTAAGCTTGACTAATTTTTAAATGTTAATTGGTATCTTAATGAGCTTATACATTATTTTCAATTGGTATTTCAATTGATATCAAAATATACTTTATATTTACCTTTTTAATTGCTATAAAAAAATTTACAATGTTTCAATTTCAATTGGTATCAAAAATCTACTATTGGTGTCTTAAAATTTTGTTTATTTACAAGTGGTACCAAATTTTGTTTTTAAGAAATTTCAAAATTTTGCTTTAAGTATTATCAAATTTTTGTTTAAAAATATTTTGATATGTATTGCATATATGCAAGGGGAGCTTAACATCTCTTCTATATATAGATTCATTTTGAGTATATCTTATATTGAGGAGCTTGACATCTCTTCTTTATGTGGTACACGTGTGTAGGGGGAGCTTAACATTTCCGCTTAAACATTGTATATTATGTTTTATGTGAGTTAGGTTTTGTCATCCCTTCTTCATGTAATCATGTATGCAGGGGGAGCTAACTTCATGTCTCTCTTCTTCATGAATGTATATTACATATGTATCTTTATTGTTTGATTTGTTTTCGCCCCTTTGTTGATGATTTGAAAAAAAGGGAGAAGAATTTTGAGAGTTTATATATGCATGTTTATTTTCTTGTTTATACATATATGTTTTGTTTATACAAAAAGGGGAGAAAGAATTTGGTGAGTTTATTTATGTTTAATTCCTCATTTATGCATATATGTGTTGTTTGGTTTATGCACGTTATTGAATATCTTTATGTTTGTTGTTATGCATGAGTTAAGGGGGAGCTTCTATGAATCTTAACTTTAATCCATGCATTTATAACTCCATGAGTTTTGTCATCATCAAAAAGTGAGAGATTGTTGGCCCAGAGGCTCATCACTCTAGTGTTGATGATGATTAATTCATGGAGTTATAGTTTACTAATAATCTTGTGTTTATATAGTTTTAATTTTTGACCATGAGATTAGTAGGTGATTAGCTTCAACAAAGGTGTTTTGGAGCTAACACATGTTGATTCAAGAGCTCGCACATCAAGATCGCATCAAGTACTCAAGAGGAGTCTAGCTCATTGGATCAAGGTTTGAACCAAGTCAAGAAGGAGATGAAGATTTTCAAGAGAAGAATTTCAAGAAGACTTGTGTCATGGTTGTAGAAGTTAAGATTTATTTTTAGATAAAATATAAAGGATAGATTAGTTGGTGGATTGCTCAAGTTCATACACACACACAAAATTTATATGTGTTTTAGAAAATACCATTTTAGTTTTTAAGCTTCAAAATATACATGTGTTTTATCAAAACTTATTTTAGAGCTTATTGTCAAAATCATAGATATTTCATCATATATGTGTAGTGGATCATATCCATACATACTAAGCTTCAAAAGCGCTTAAGATATCTTAATTTTGTAATTGGAGAAGTTTAGAACAAATCGTTTTTTAATATGGAGACTGTTTTTGAAAAATACGGTTTTTGTTTAAAGCCAAAATTTCTATATCACAAAAATAGTTCAAAATGTTTGTAATATGTTTTGATTTTAATCAAACATGTTTGTATATCAAAATATATTAATGAACTTATATGTGTAGAATTTATGTGAATTTATGGGATTTTATTAAAGATAAAAAGACTTATTTTTTAATCCCTTTCATGGCTGACCAGGTCTTCTGGCGGTCGGCCGGGCGGTCGGCCGATGTGCACAAACGTGCACAGTCAGGGGCGGTCGACCGTACGGTCGACCGTCCAGAGAGCTTTGCTCTCTGCATCTGCCTCGGTTAACCGGGCGGTCGACCGTTAGGTCAATGCCTAGTTTTCAGTTGAACGTTCGGTCGACCGCTTTTCACAACGGTCGAATCTGACCGTTGGCGGTGGACCGGCCGGTCGACTGACAACAGGGTTTCCTGCTGAGTTGGCTCCAACGGCTATATTTTTTAGACCTATAAATTGGGGCTGTTTTGGGCTGTTTTATAGAAGATTTTTGGAGAGTTTTCAAGCTAATTTTTCTTACCTCTCTAAGTATTTATCTCCACTTATTTTAGAGCTAAAACTTTCATATCGAAAGGAGAGTTTATCAAGAGTGTTTTCAAAAGAGATTTCTTGAGTTTTTCACCACAAAATCCATCCTAGTTTTCTCACACATACTTGAGCTTTCCATTGCTATATTAATCCTATAGGAGAGTTATTACGAGAGTGTTTTAAGGTGATCAAAGTGTTTAGATCACCAAGTATTCTTCTTTATATTTGAGGAGGCGAAATTGTGGCGTGTTGTTTCGAGTTCTTGTGGGAGCTCGGTGTAGAGGTGCGGCCTCGGCAAGCTAGTGTGATTGTGTGTGTTGTTCTTGTGGGAACAAGTGAGGGGACTAGTGAGTCCAAGAGTTCTAGTGTGAACTCCTTATACGTGTTGCAGCACCGAGTGATCCGGTGAGATCGATTCTAGTGGAAATCCTTCATAGTTTTGAAGGTGGGGATGTAGAGCAAGGGTGCTCGAACCTCAAAATAAATCTCCCATGTTTGTGATTGCTTTCTCTATCTCTCACTTGTGTTTATATCTTGTATGCTTGGGATTGTTTGCTCGCACTTGTATTCAACCAAGAGAGCCATAGCGGCACCTCAACTCTTATCTAGAGGAATCTTGAGGAGAAAGTCCAGAGTCCTTCACCGAGAATTCGGCTACACTCTTGTGTTATACCTTGTGTGTTTAGCTTAATAGTTTTTATTTTGCATTAAATAGTTTTAATTCCGCATTATTTATCATTAGATTAGCTTATCACCTATTCACCCCCCTCTAGGTGAACTTCAGTCTGAAGCTCAAGGATCGATTGCACAGACTCGGTTATTATTGGCCAACTATGATAGTCAATGCAATCAAATATGCACAAAGGTGTAAAGCTTGTCAAATCCACGTAGACTTCATACATAAACTTCCATAGGTACTTCAACTGACTATTAATTCGTAGCCATTCGAGGCGTGGGGAATCGATATCATAGGACCTATCAGCCCCTCATCAACAAAAGGTCATCGATTCATCTTAGCAATAACCGATTATTTCTCAAAGTGGGCAGAAGCTATTTCACTTATTGAAGTTAAAACTTCAATGTGGTTAACTTCATTAAACACTATGTCATCCATCGATTTGGTGTCCCCAGGTGGATTATTCATAGCAATGGTCCCCAATTTACAAGCCAAGTATTTTATCAGTTCTGCAACAAGTACCAAATTCAAAATGTGGCTTCAACTGCTTATAACCCCACTGCTAATGGCTTAGCAGAAGAATTCAACAAGACAATTATCAAGTTACTCAAGAAATTCATTTTGTCAAGCAAACGAGATTGGAATGAGATGCTCAGTAAATGTCTTTTGGCCTACCGAACTACGGTCCGAACCCTAACAGTAACACGCCTTTTTCCCTGGTAGACTGGTGTGAAGCAGTCATACCTATAGAGATCCAGATGCCATTGCTAAGCGTCATCTTAGCAACCAAGATGACTAAGGAAGACAACGATCGGCTACGCCTTCAAGAACTTGAAGCCCTAGACGAAAGACGACTACAAGCTCAACAACGGATTAAGTTGTACCAAGCTCGGATGTCGAAAGCCATCAGTAAGAGGGTTAAGGAGATGGTATTCCAGAAAGGAGACTTGGTTTAGCCTTCAGATGACCCATGGTCATGACACACAAAACCAAAGGCAAGTTTCAACCAAAATGGGAAGGGTCGGTCGTGATAGAAACAGTCTACTCAAATGGGGCCTATCACCTAGCAACTCCAAGCGGCGACATACTCGTGATGCCGGTTAATGGAAAGTTCCCAAAAAAGTACTTTCCTTGATTATGTTAATATCTTACCTCTGATCATCGGGTTAAGTATACTTGATGTTTGCAGCAGATACATTTTCCTCCACAACGGAACCATCGATCGATGACGGTGGACTATATTCCTGCTCAACACGAGCATAATAGTCCTCATCGATGGATGATAGTGGACTATGTTTCTGCTCAACATGAGCATATTAGTCCCCATCGATCGATTACATTGGACTATGTTCCTACTCAACACGAGCATAATAGTTCTCATCGATTGACAATAGTGGACTATGTTCCTGCTCAACACGAACATAATAGTCCTCATTGATTGACGACGGTGGACTATGTTCCTGCTCAACACGAGTATAATAGTCCTCGTCGATCGACGCGGTGGACTATGATCCTGCTCAACACGAGCATAATAATCCTCATCAATCGACAACTAGTCGGCAACAGGTGGGACTAGTATCGACGATCAAATATTGCTGAAGCATTCTAATCGACATATAAGAAGCTGGTCAAGATGAACGGTACATAAGAATACAATCCAATCCTCAACAGAGTTGGACTAGTAAAGGCAAGCTAGCAGAGTATTAGCTTTGTCGCCAGCAGAATCCAACGCTCTCAAACGACTAAGGATAGAGAAAAATATTGGCTCTTAAGTCCGATAGAAATTCTCGATAACTCACCATGCTGAGGGGAATAGCATAACTAGCCCAATCCAAATGGTGGTTGGTAAAGGCATATCAAATCTGTTGACAGCTGAGGGTTTGCTAAAATCCTAAGAGACCTGATCCCATTTGATTTCCCTCCAAAATTGCTTACCAATTCCTGCCCATAGAATGGTAGGACCACACAAAATAATATTCATTTCCCCTGCGAAGTGAGTCACAAGTCAAACCTATCATGTTAACAGTAAACCTCTGATAGTGAGACTCTGACATACTGCCTGGCAGATAAAATTAACATCCCCGGCGGAAGATTCTAATTTTTACCTAGCAGATCAAGGCTTCATCTGTCATTCTCTTCCAAAGAATGACAGGCCCACTTAAATTCAAAAGGCAATCCCTGCTATGTTAACAGTAAACCTTTGATCAGTCGATTTAGACCCAACATGTTATATCTGTAAAGGATCCTTGAACAGTCAAGTCTACAGTTCAATTCTTTATCTTATTTCAGGATAAAGAAATCTTGCTATTCTATTCAGTCTATAGGTCGGTCATATATAGTTAATCACCTCTGAACTGACGAGTCCCGATTTTCAGTCTAGTAAGGACTTTTCATTCTTGCCATTATATCCAGTTTGTCACCTCTGAACGGCAGAATTTAAAACTTGATGGCATCTCAATCGGTCATGTTCAGTTCATCAACACAGACAGCCAGGTTCTCTACCGTCATGTCCAGCTTATCACTTCTGAACGATACGGCTCTAAATTCGGTAGTCTCTAAATGGTCATGCCCAGTTTATCACCTCTTAACCAATCGGATCCCGAACTTCATCCTTTAGTCCTCCGTGGACTTCTCTTTTGCTGTCATGTTAATATTAAACCTCTAAATAGCGGATTGCAAACCTGGTGTCTCATGGTTGGTCATGTCCGGTCACTCACCTCTGAACCAACAGGTGCCCAGATCTGATCTACCTTTGCAGTCCTTTGTGGACTAGCTGCTAAGTTAATACGACTACTTCTGGTAGCGGATTAGGGATTTAGCGTGCCTTAGTCTATCTTGTTTAGTCCATAACCTCTGAATAGACGGGTCTATGAAATCAGATTCACCCTTTTAAGTTTTCTTTTCATGTCCAGTCAACCACCTCTGAGTAGCAAACGGTCGGAGATTAGCGGTTTCTCAATCGACCATATCCAGTTTATCACCTCTGAATCGAAAAATAGCTAAGTCTCATTACCCCCAGTCCAGCAGGGACTTTTTAAGTTTGTCGTTATGTCCAGATCGTCACATCTGAATGACAAAAATCTTAAGTTTGGTAATCTTTAACCAGTTACGTCCAGTTTGTCACCCTTAAACTGACAAACTCTGAACTTCATCACGTTTTGTGATGTCTAGTTCATCAAAATAAGTTCATATCCTGATTGTCGTTAATCTGTTATGTTAATATTTACCTCTGAATAGGAAGATCGTCAGGTTTACTTTATTTCATCCACATCCCCAACAAGATTTGAATCGAGTCATCACTAAATTTATTGTTGGTAATTTATCAAATAACTAATTTTATCACGTTTTCAATCTCTGAATAGATTAGTGAATATTCTTATAGTAAAAGTTGGAAGACTATACTGTCATCCTGTTTCTTTTGAGAGTTAAAATTTAATATGAAATTACTGAAAACTCAGAAGATAAAACAAGCAGAAACACAACAGAGAGGTCAAATAAGATTATTTTATTGATTTAAAAAAAGGGGGAAACATGGAATACAAGTTACGACTGTGTCTCGTAGGACTTGATCCATTCTTCAAGAGTAGCCAGCCTGCTCTTTCTTTCCTCAGAGGCTCTGATGAATGCCTGCGATCTCAGCTCGACTTCGTTGAAGTTCTCCATTTGGGATAAACGAGCCTCAATCTCCACCTGAGTTGCCCTTTTCTCCATCTCCTGTCGCAGGAACTCGTCGCTCTAGGCTTTAAACTGCTCCAATTGAGCAGTCTCCTCAAAGCACACCGGTTCAGCCTTAGATAGAAGAAGATTAGCCCTTTTGGTCATCTCTTTGCCTTTTCAATCTTATCCTCGGCATCAAGGAGAGCACTGTTGGAGGCATCGATAGCATCACCTATCCTACCTTCCTCGCCTCTAAGGACTTCAAGTCTGAAGATACCGCCTCGGCTGCTTCCTGTGCCTCCAAATGAGCTTTCCGCATCTGAACCGTGAGAAGTTTAAGCTCTTCATCTACCAATGGATGCAGGTCCGAGCTGCTAAGGCCATGCCACTCACCCACGCCCTTCTTAAACTTCTCCACCAACAGCTCCAATGCAGCGGCTTGATCATCCCCTCTAAAATCACAAATACTCTCAATATTAAGAGAGAGGACCACCTTCAGAACCGGAAATGAAGTGGTCGAGCCCTTCAACATCAAGGCAATAGACCGTTTCAGGCTCTTATAGAAGCTGTAAACCATTTCTGCCACGAATTCCCTCTCAGGTTCATTTGCTCCAGCCAAGCGAGTAATCTCCAAAGATAAAACCTCCACCGGTTTTACCGTCACAACAGTGGAAGAAGTGGTAGAAACACTAGTTGGAGATGGGCGAGGAGCCACTGGCAATCGAGGAGGAGTCTTTATCGACACCAATACACCAGCCACTACGTAAGCATGGCTGGTGACTACTCCAGAAACAGCCAGCACGACAATAAACATCGGAGACATCGGGCTGGTGATTACCCTGAGAACAGTTGTTACCAAAATTGGTGGCATCTAGAAGCCACTGTCATCTCGCCAGCCGGTTCAGACAAAAAAGCGATCGGTTTCATCAATAACAAAGAAGGGAGAGCAACCCTCGTCTCCTCAGCCGCTGTAGGATCTCCAGCAGACTCCAGTTGGTAAGGAGGCAGGTCAGATACAGGACATCCAATTCCGTGACATCTACAGTAGCCGAAGTGCTTGTCTCCTCCCTAAACTGCCTAGAAGGACCTGCCGGCTCCTTTGAAGTTGATACGTCCAGAGACAGAATACCTGCAAGAGTATTTTGTTATGACAAAGATAAAAAAAAGAGGGGAAGCAAGCAAAGGTTTACTATAGCATTACCGAAAGGAGCTAAAGGTACTACAGACATCGCACCAATCGCCTCCTCAAAAATGTCCTAGGGCACTCCCTCACGGCGGTGCTGACTTCAACTGGCTCCATAGAAGAGGCCCCGACAATGGCAAGAGAAGCACCAGTTTCTGCCAAATTACCAGAGTCTGGCTCAGGAAGAAGTTCATCAGTCCTGAGAGTCTCAATAGTTGTAGAGGCATCCGGTCCTCCTTCACTTGCCCCAGGTTTCGCGACCAATTCCCTTGAACTCTAAGCCATTGGCCTTTCTTTGCTCTCAACAGCACCGGAGGGACCGATGTGGGCTACGTAACCCTCAGGTTCATCAGAGACAAAGTAACTAGCTTCCTCACCCTCCCTGTGGGTAAACAATGGATTGTAGTAATCCCCATATTTCCCCGCGACCTCGGTTCCTGTATCCCAAATTTACAAGTTAGCTACACGAGAAGAGAGGATAATTTAAAAAAAAATTTGCAAATGAGAAATAATCTTACCCAAGCCTGGAGCAGCCTTTTCAGCTACTTTCTTCTGCGTGGATAATTTTATAATTAACGGGGCAGGAGGAGAAGTGATCGCATCTGATTCACTCTCAGCAACAACTGGAGTATGGCGATGAGGTTTCTTTATCACCTCTTCCCGCGTGGTTCGTCCTCTCACTTCCGCTTGAAGTGGACATCTGGGTCTTCCTTTTCTTCCTCTTCCATCTTTACATCCTCCATGGGAGCCATGCCTACCCCACCAAGAACATCCCGTGGTACCTCAGCGCCAGCAACATCTTCAAAGTGAGGGCTTTCAACATCAGAAGCTTCACTGTCAGCGGTAACAATAAACTCAGGAATGCCTGATATTCAAAATTTTTGCCCTACCCTTGTGCACTTACCTTCTGCTTCATCTGCTTAAAGATCCACTTCAAGCCAGAAGAGTTGATGTTGAACCCAGTTGGTGCGGAATTGGAGATCTTATACCATTGGCAGAATCCCAAGATCATCAGAAGGTTTGGGGTTTTCAACGGCATGCACAGTCGTGTCTCAGTGCAACTGGCAATAAAAATATCGCCAAGCTCGAGCACCATCGATCAGGCTCACCATGAAGGCCAAGTTGGTGTTTGGATTACCGATGTAGAGCTGATCGTATCCAAACTAGCAAGCAAAATGGCTGGGAAGATATGGTTTCAGGTAGCATATGTCCCCGCTCTGGTACACCAAGTGAGAAGGCCTGATGCTCACCAACCACTCGAACACTGCGCGGCTCAGTGATGTTCTGCCATCTCCAGCATTCTAGAACTCTTCACCATAACCAGCATCTCGAATGTAGGGAAAACATCAGAAAAGGCTGTACACGTCGTGGTGACACAGCAGTTTGTGGACCGCAGCCACATAGATCCTTTCCCATAAAGACCCTTCGAACCGGTGAAGGTGCACAATCCGAACACCCTCTGGAGGTTCTTCCCTAGGTTGGATGATCGCCAGACAATGCAGAGCAAACCATGTCATCAAATAGGTGTATGGCAATTCAACCCTAAGGTTTGGCCCATTGCTAGGTAAAACTGTTCATTTACCCCTCTTCATGGTGGGTGGCCTATAGAAAACTTTCATCAGTGCATGAGGACCTCATTGTATGCAACACACAATGGTCAGGAGTAGCCCCAGAGAGCGACTGTGCACCAAGCGAACAGCCGAAAGCAGTGCCGTCAGAAAAAAAGCATCGTTGGAAGGAGACGGCACTACACACGTCTTCAACCAAACTGACAGAAAGCCGGCCAAAAGTGCCTTCCGGGATATCGGTTAATGGCCTAATGATGGAAACTCTTGAGAGTATCACCCTTCTCGTAGATACTGTCATCTTCTTCCAAAACGACGTCCCCGTGGTCGTGCTCCCTCATCATTCGAAGGATGTCCTCCTCTACCACCCTGAATCGAGCTTCTTCGGGAGCCTCCTCCAGAGTGGGAAACAGATAATTCGCCCAACTCTTTAAGCTGTTCGAGTTTCCCTTATACCCACCATGCACATCCAAGCAGATGTAGAAGTGGCACATCAGCTTTCTGTAAGTCTCGAACAAGGCGGGCTCCTACTTCCCTAGTAATGCCAGCTCCGCTTCACTAGGGAAATACTTCTCATTGGGAAGAGATCCCATTGGCAAGGAAGAAACCTCCACATCTCGTGCATAGCCATGCCCAACTCGCCCACAGGAGTGAAGAAAGTCCCTGTGGCTGGGCAGTACAATTCAAAGATAGCGTAGAAATTTGCAACGCTCATTTGAATGTCGTAGCATGTGGCCCTAATAACTTCGCAGAGTCTGAGTCTTTACAGGTCCTCTCTGAAGTGAGCCAAGACGTATAAGGTGAAGTCTTCCATCAGGCCTTCGGAGGATGAATCCAACCCGGGGCCCTGAAGTCCGTCGCCAGATAATTACAACTGACCTTTAAAAACTGGTTGGCGAAAGTCTGGGCCATGGCCAGGTTCTCCCCCATCGGGCTGTCTTATAGAACATTCTTATGGTGCGGACCTAGTATGAACCGAGGAAGATATGCACTATTGTAACCATGGGAGGAAGTTGTCAGAATTCTCGCGTGGACCGAGATAGTAGTCCGGGTCACCTGCCAGTTCATCTTCTAGGCTCCATCATACACTGGAAGAAAGATAGTAGGAAGTGACGCTTGCTCGATGGAAGATAATACTTCTCGCCATTTAAAGTGAAAAACCATTGCCCTTCTCCAGCTAACAGCTGCCGCTTCGTGTCAGGCGTCGCATCCCCAAACATGAAGTTGGGTTTCTTGTAGATTTTTTGATTACGGTCTTCTAGAGGAGCAGTGGTCAGTATACTCCTCATCGTGTACTAATCTCCAGTGTAAATCAGGACGTCGTGATCAGGAGTGCTCCTTTCACTGAATAAAGAAGCCTACCCCTGAAACTGCATACTGACGTTCCCATCCAATCCCCTGGCTGACCTGAAAAGGCTGTTTAATGGGCCAGGAGTATAGTGCATTGCAAAAACAAAAAGAAGAAAGCATGTTAGCCTACAAATAAAAGAAAAAAAGGGGGAGAAGAAGAATACAAATTGCTAACGCATAGCTTCGCTTGTCAAGCGAAGCTAGCTTAGCATTAGCTTTGCCCTGAAGCTTAACTTCACACTCCGTACAAAGGCAGATTGCAAAAAGTAGCAAAGGTCAAGCATAGCTTCGCTTGAAAAGCAAAGTTAGCTCAACAGGCATAACTTCACTTTTTCAAAGCGAAGCTAGCTCAGCGTCAGCTTTGCTCTGAAGCTTGACTTCGCACTCTGCACAAAGGCAGAGTGCAACAAGTCACTAAATATTAACTTCGCATAGAAGCTTAACAGGCAATTATGCCTAAGAGGGGTAAACCCCTCTATCTAGCTTCGCTGTGAAGCTTAAATTTCACACTCTGCACAAAGACAAAGTGCACAAAAGCCCTAAGGAGCTTCGCATGGAGGCTAGAGAAAGAAACCTTTCGGTTTCTAACTTTGATTCATGAAATTAAAGGGGAACTAAATCCCCTAAAATTTGATAGAATCAAAATTAAGGGAGTTTGACTCGCTGAGATACTAGATCATGGTGAATCATGGTGGATTCACCATGAAAAAGATAAAATTTGGCTTCAAAAAAGAGATGAAAAATCTCTGAAAAAAGAAAAATTCCTACCCGCAATGGGGCATTCGATCATTGGAGACGGAGGCGGCAGCGCCGTAGCAGAAGTGACAACCTCTTTCCCTGTGCGTTGCTTGGGAGCCATTAGAACTTATAAGAACTTCTGGAAGATCTTGAAAGAAAAAGACGAAGAGAGTTCTAAAACTCGATAGATTTTTGAGAGTTTGAAGAGAAGAGAAAACTCCTGTGAACTTTAGCCGAATTAGCGTTTTATAGACACAGAAGTGTCTCGCTTTGCCTCCTCAAAAGGAGCGCAAGCGGTCATTTCAATTTAATTTGAAACGACCTAAGGCAGTGAAGTTAGCTAACTTCGCTCAAAAACCTCCTTTAGTTTCACAAGAAGCTTTGGGTAGCTTTGCTAAGAACTTGTATCTTAGCTCCCCTGAGAGCTCATCCTTAGCTTCGCCTGAAGCTTCATCATAGCTCTGCTAAGAACTTATTCCTCATGGGAATTTCTAGGGTAAAATCAATCTGGTTACCTAGTTCAGTGTACAGCTGCACCCAGTGAATTTTCCTAACTTAAGCAAATTAGATATCAGGCTTCAAATTTAAAGTGTTTTAGAATTTGTACAAATTCATTGCAGATTCATGAAAACTTTGAAAGGGGTTTTGTTGACACTCCAAAAAGACAAACTCCTGGGTAGCACGTCAACTGGTCTGAATGACGTCTACACTCAAAAGTCAGATTCATGGGCGAGCTGATTACAAGTTCTATACCAGTACTAGAGGCCAAAGCAGGCCTATAAGGCTAGGTTTGTTCAACTTATAGCCTCACATGAGCCCAAACAGGGCTAATTTCGTTCATAGCCTTATCGAAAGGCCGAAGCCACTAGCTTCACCCGAAGCTTCAATCAGCCCCACTGAAGGCTAACTTTAAGCTTCGCTAGAAGCTTTCTCACCAGCTTCGCTGAAGATGGAGTAGTCTATCTCGGCTCTGAGCAAACACCTAGCTTCGTCTGAAGCTTTGAGTATAGCTTCGCCTGAAGCTTTTTAAGATGAGCTTCGCATGAAACTCTTAATTAGCTCTGCGGTGAGCTTTACCAGATCATCAGTTGACTGTTTCAAAATCCCACGAGGGATTTAAGGGTGAACCCCGCTACTTTAGTAGGGTTAATGCAACTTTAAGTGGGCGGTTACACCCACCCATTTCGGCCCACATTAAGTGGAGACAATTAAGCCACAATGGTTATTAATAACTCGAGCGAACCTCCCAGCTTCTCCTGAGCTTGCATTTAGCCTGACGGTAAGGCTATTTTGAGCTTCACGTGAAGCTAACGGACTGATTCAGTCTTGCTGAATTCAAGGGGCAGTTACACCCCTATTTTTATTATAAATAGCCCCTTGCACGAAGGAAGAAGGGTTGAAAAATTGGGAGAGATCTAAGAGAACGTGTGTCCTCTTGCTTTTAAGCTTCCAAGGCCACAGAGACTCAACTCTCTTTCATCCAGGGTCTCAACAGGCCTTCCATTTTGAGAAGATTTTCAGAACTAAGCGAGAAGAAAATTCTCTCGAGAAGGCTTGAACACCCGACCGATTGCATCGTCAACGGGATAAAGTGATCGCGTGCTGATCAGATTCCAACCGGTATACTTTCCTAGAATCTCAGAGGAGATCTACTTTTAAGTTTTTTCCTTTCTTTAAATAATTACTTGTAATTTTACTCCTCAATTATCTTTTGTAAGTTTTCCCCCGATCAATTTCAATGGAAAACAAAGAACATGTTAACAATACAACGTGAATGAACTGTTAATGTTTCTATTGACTCTCCATCCCTGTGAATTCGACCTATATAGCCATCATGCTATAACAGAAGTATCGAGGAAGCTAAAGCACACACACACTTTTACTAAATTTACAAAATACACATATTCAAGCACTGGTTTACCCCGATCAGTAATCATATCATCAATTGATTTATCTTTATTCATAGCAAAATTTTCATATTGAGAACTCAAGAGATTAATCTTTTAGCTCTTTTGACTTATGATGTCCCCTCGTGCGTGACTACCAAGTGTGACCAAATCTCATGGGCGGATTTACAATAAATTACCCTAGCAATATTATCATCATTCAAGGCTTGAAGCAATGCATAGTGAGCTTTTGCATTGACATCAAATTCTTTGGTGGCAATTTCGGACCATGTGTCCTCATCACTATCGGGTACACTAAATGGTTTAGTCAGCGTCTTTGCAATCCGACTTCCTAAGTATTGCAAGAAAATGGTCGTCTTATCTTTCCATATGAAAAAGTTAAGGCCATCAAACTTGGATATAGTCTTTGTTGGCCCAAAGGCCTATCACCCTAGTTTTGATGATGATCAACTCATGAAGTTATGTTTACTAATGATCTTGTGTTTAATTAGTGACAGATTCATTATCAAGATCTTAGTAGGTGCATAACCCAACAAAGGATAAAATGTCAAGATTTGAAGCTAGCACAGTGTGATCCAAGGAGCTTTTGGATCAAGCTTGGACCAAGTCAAGAAGATGAGATGCCTTCAAGTGAAGACTTCAAGAAGATGAAGACTTGTGTCTAGGTATAAGATTTTGTTTTAGATAAAATGTAAGGGATAGAAGAGTGGTGGATTGCTCAAGTACATATACACATACACTCTTGATAGAATTGTTTTCTTAAAAGAATTTTCAATTTAGAAAAGATTTTCATTTTGGAAAAATACTTTTTGGTTTTTGGAATTTCTTATATGCATATCTTTTACTCAAAACCATATTTAGAGCTTAATGCCAAAAACATAGATATTTCATCTTAATTGTGTAGTGGATCATATCCATATACACTATGCTTTAATGAATTCAAAATATCTTGTTTTTGTATCATGAAGAAGTTTGAAAAACAAGTTTTAGAAAAATACAAGTTTTCATTTGAACCAATATTTCCAAGTTACAAAAATAGTCCAATCTTTTATAACATGCCTTGATTTTGTGCAAGCATGTTTGTATATCAAAGTATATTGGTTAAACTATTTTTGTAGATTTTTAAGTATTTTATGGGATTTTATTTGAACCAAAAGACTTAGTTTTTAATCCCAGAAAATCAGTTTTCAGGCTTCATCTAGTCGACTTGCTACCTTTATAGTCGACTAACTCT
Organism: Agave tequilana; assembly: GCA_038442645.1. Taxonomy (NCBI): domain Eukaryota; kingdom Viridiplantae; phylum Streptophyta; class Magnoliopsida; order Asparagales; family Asparagaceae; genus Agave; species Agave tequilana. The sequence continues at coordinate 21,458 of JAVJIF010015398.1, forward strand.
GAAGTCGGTCGACCGGTTGGGTCGACCGACGTGCACAGACGTGCACGCCTTTGTGCACTGAAGGACGGCCGACCGAATCGGTCGACCGCTCCAGAGAGCTCTGCTCTCTGGAAATTTTGGCCGACCGTACGGGTCGACCGACAGAGAGTTCTACTCTCTGCTCCAGTGGCTCGGTCGACCCGGGCGGTCGACCGTGGCTCCAACGGTCGGATTTCTGACCGTTGGCGGTCGACCGGCGGGTCGACCGGCAGGCCTGACAGACCCCAACGGCTATATTTTTCCAGCCTATAAATTTGGGGGTTTGGTCATTGTTTTGGAACAAGATTTTAGGAGAGCTTTGAGCCAGTTTTTCCCATTCTTTTAAAAGGGTTTTCTCCATATATTTGAGAGCAAATATTTCCTATCTAAAGGGAAGATTTTATTCAAGAGTGTTTAAAAGAGATTCTTTGAGTTCTCCTCCACCATTCTCATCCTAGTTTTTCTCACACAAACACTTGAGCTATCCATTGCTATTCATCTTATAGGAGTGTTGTAGTGAGAGCTTTCATTGGTGATCAAAGTGTTTAGATCACCAAGAGATCATTTCTTGTACTTTGAGGAGGCGGACGTGAGTGTCCGCGTTGTTTCGAGTTCGGGTGCGAACTCCGTGTTTGAGGTGCGGCCTCGGCGAGCTTGTGGGGCTTGCGTGTGTACGGGACTAGGGAGTCCTAGGGCTTGTAGGTGTTGCGGCACCGGGGAGAGATCCATTGGGATCTTGCATAGTGGAAATCCTTCGTGTGTCGAAGCCGGGGATGTAGAGCAAGTGTGCTCAAACCTCGAAACAAACCCTTTGTGTTTGCGATTGCCTTCTCTCTCTCTCTCTCTCCCTTACTTATATCTTGCATTCAATTATAGTGTAAATCTTTATATGCTTGATATACTTGTGTGCTCATATTGATATACTTGCTTGGGTTTGTTTGCTAACACTTGTATTCAACCAAGAGAGCCAACGCGGCACATCAACCCATTCAAGGGTAATCTAGAGGAGTTTGTCCAGAGCCCTTCACGGGGAATTCGGCAACACTCTTGTGTTATACGTGGTGTTTAGTGTAAAATTTTATTTGGTCATAATTGTTTGTAGCTTCCGCATTATTTGGCATTAAGTGACCATTAGATTAGCCATCACCTATTCACCCCCCTCTAGGTGAACTTACAATTGGTATCAGAGCTTGGTACTCTGATTTGGGTCTAACAACCTAGAGTTAAAGATCCTCATTTTAGGCTAATCACAATATTTGTACACACACCATGGACTTCATGTCACCACCCATGTTTGACATTCTTAACATCCATATATGGAAGGTGAAGATGTCCATGTACCTCAAAGCCCTAGGCATTCATATTTATCTTGCTACCATTAATGATTCATATGTTAATAATAGCAAGTATATTGAGGCTAACTCAAAAGCCATTCATGCTTTAAAGTCAACCCTAAATGATGAATATTTATCTACGGTTTCTAACTTTGATTCGGCTTTTGTAGTATGGAACACCCTCACCTCCCTTGGCGAAAAGGATCTATACTATGCGGGGAGCGATTCGGATGTTGGAAGCAACACCTCCAACATGTGCTACATAGTCCAAGGGGATAACCCCCTTGAGGTAACTACCGAATCCGAGGATGAGGACATGTCATATGATGAGCTATCTACTTTTTGTCATCAATTGCTAGAAAAATATGACATGATTAAAAAGGAAAATAAAAATTTGAAAAAGAATATTGCTTGCATGCATAAAGAACATGATTCATTTAGGAATAATATTGCATGCTTAGAAAAAGAGAATGAGGTTTTGAAAAATGAAAATGTTTCCCTCATGTCAAAATTGAATGATTTATGTGAAGGGAAAATGTCTTTGAAAAGTAAAGTTGATTTGGTGAAAAAACAAAAGGAAGTTGTTTTTCAAGAAAATAAGTCTTTGAAAAGAAAAATTTGTGAAAAAGAAAAAGAAGTTGTTTGTAAAAAGAAAAAGAAAAATGATCATATATCTCATCATGCTTTACATGCCACCACCAATGAGATAAATATGTTGAAAATAAAATATTTAGTTTGAGCTCTAATTTGAGCAAATGTGCATTCAATCACACTAAATTGGAATCCTTGTTTCAAAAGAAATAAGTTCCTCATACTCATGCACATTCACATCATGCATATGCTTATGTTGCACACCACGATCACAATCACACTCATAAGCATATTAAGGTGTACACATTGTGGCCGCAAAGGCCATTTAGCAAAATATTGTTATGATAGATTGCATCATTTTAATTTTGCTAAAAATAAAAATGTTTGGGTTCCTTACAAGACTAACCCCAAAGGACCCAAGAAAATATGGGTACCAAAACCCCCACCCCATGTTTATGATGTAGGTGAGGGATCTCTCAAGACGTGAGAGATTTGGTGCCTTGATGGTGGGTGCACTTGAACTAAAAGGACACATACTTGGAGCACCGTTATCAAGGAGGTTTTGGTGGGAAAGACCACCAAGCTTGGAGCTTTGGAGTTGGTAACAATCTCTAAACTCCTACTTTTATGTACATATTTTTAATTTCATATATCATATAGCATGTTCATATTTTTGTGTGCTTCATGTGGTATTTACATGCTTAGATGTAGAATGTGTCAAACTTGCATTTATACATATATGAATAGTGAACTACAATTGACTCATATATATTTGAACTTCATGCTCATTTGTATCCACTATATGCATATGTATAGACTAGTTTTGATGATTCTCTTTTATACATGTTTTGCCTATTTTTATGCTTTACTTCATGTATATGTATTTTTAATTCAAATCTAATAAATATACATGTATACCCGTGAGTCTCTTGCTTTCATACATACACTATTTGTAGACTCTTTTATATTTGGGATATGTATGTGTATTGTTAGGATTGGATAAATCATATATATACCTTGAAGTTTACTTTAAGATGAAAAATAAAAATTTTCATGATTTGTTTTTAATGAAAAAAAATTGTCTAAAAATGAGATTCATGTTTGATTGAGCTTTATTGTCTATTTTCATGAAAATACCATTTACATAACCTTTGAACACTCATCTTTTATTTTTCAAGATAATTTTGAGCTTTATGGACTTTGAGTGCTTGAATTTTTATGTACTTAGTATAATTCATGAAAAACATATGATTTGATGTATTTGAAGAATCTTTAACTAGTTTGTCAAAAATCTATTTAAACTAGTTATTTGTTCTTCAAATTAGTTTATGAGACAAACACATGATCTTACTAGTCTTCAATCATAAATTCTTTTGTGTTTTCAAAATTTGATGCTTCATGATTTGAATATTAGTTTAAATGTTAGTTTTTGTCAACACTAGGATTTATACTTGTACATATCGTGGGACACAAATAAATCTATTTATATTTGTGCTTGAATGCTTATTTGAACCCATGAAATATGCTTGTATTGCTTGATTTTGATGATGCATACATTTTTAAACTTGTATTCTCACTTTTTGGATTTGATTTATGATCATGTGTTTTCATTTCATGTATATGTGTATTTTGCCAAACTTTAAGATATACATGTATACCTCTTGAGTCAATTGCCTTTCATGCAAATCTATATATATGGACTCAATTGTGTTTTGGGATATGTGTGTATACTTCTTGTGTTGTCAAAACATACATATACCTTGAAATATAATTTTTTTTTAAAAAAGAATTTTTTTTTGTGGTAGATTATACAATGAATATACACTTGAACTTACCTTATGTCAATTGGTATCATTGGATCATTTCAATTGGTATCAGTATGATTATTCTTTTTGTATATACTCATGTTTTGATTATATGTATGTATGCTTTCAAATTCAAATTATATCAATTTCTATTGGTATTCCCTTTTCATACATATATGTGATATTTGTGCCTAGTTAAAATTGTCTTACATATTTAAAGCACAAAGGTTATTAATGCTAAGCTAAATTCAAATCTTATTTTTCAAGCTTATGCATTAGTTTTTAAATTGGAATCAATATGGTTGATCATTACCTTACTATTGATCACTATTTTACAATTGATCATTTTCAAAATTGATATCAAATTTCAAATTTGTTTGATAAGAGAAATTCAAAATTTTTGATTTGTATTGCCTATATGCAAGGAGAGCTTAACATCTCTCTTACATATATTCATGTTGAGTATATTATAAATTGAGGAGCTTGACAACTCTTTTTTATATGATATACGTGTGTAGGGGGAGCTTCACATCTCCTCTTATGCATTACATAATATGTGTTATGTGAGTTAGGGCATGTCATCCCTTCTTCATGTAATGCATATGTGTAGGGAAGCTAACTTAGCGTCTTCCTCTTCATGAATGTATATCGCATATAAATTTTTATTGATTGATTTGTATTACCCCTTCTTGATCTCTTTGTTTTTGACAAAACGGGGAGAAAATTTTGTTTGATTTGATTTCACTTTGAACCCTTTGTTGATGAGTGACAAAAAGGGGGAGAAGTATTTGAGTTAATATGCATGTTTTTATTGCTTAAGGGGGAGAAGTATTTGTCTTCCTTGTTAATTATGCATATATATTTTGTATTGCAACTAGGAGAAAAAGGATTTCATGTTTTATCTCCATACAATGCATACATATTTATGTGCTTTCATTGCATATATTATTGTTTATTTGTTATGCATGAGTTAAGGGGGAGCTTCTTTGAAGCTTTACTTTAATCCATGCATATATAACTTCATGAGTTTTGTCATCATCAAAAAGGGGGAGATTGTTGGCCCAAAGGCCTATCACCCTAGTTTTGATGATGATCAACTCATGAAGTTATGTTTACTAATGATCTTGTGTTTAATTAGTGACAGATTCATTATCAAGATCTTAGTAGGTGCATAGCCCAACAAAGGATAAAATGTCAAGATTTGGAGCTAGCACGGTGTGATCCAAGGAGCTTTTGGATCAATCTTGGACCAAGTCAAGAAGATGAGAAGCCTTCAAGTGAAGACTTCAAGAAGATGAAGACTTGTGTCTAGGTATAAGATTTTATTTTAGATAAAATATAAAAGATAGAATAGTGGTGGATTGCTCAAGTACATATACACACACACTCTTGATAGAATTGTTTTCTTAAAAGAATTTTCAGATTTAGAAAAGACTTTCATTTTGGAAAAATACTTTTTGGTTTTTGGAATTTCTTATATGCATATCTTTTATCCAATACCATATTTAGAGCTTAATACCAAAAACATAGATTTTCATCTTAATTGTGTAGTGGATCATATCCATATACACTATGCTTTAATGAATTCAAAATATCTTATTTTTGTATGATGAATGGTTAAACTATTTTTGTAGATTTTTAAGTATTTTATGGGATTTTATTTGAACCAAAAGACTTAGTTTTTAATCCCAGAAAATAAGTTTTCATGCTTCAGCTAGTTGACTTGCTACCTTTATAGTCGACTAACTCTGAAGTCGGTCGACCGGTTGGGTCGACCGACGTGCACAGACGTGCACGCCTTTGTGCACTGGAGGACGGCCGACCGGATCGGTCGACCGCTCCAGAGAGCTCTGCTCTCTAGAAATTTCGGCCGACCATACGGGTCGACCGACAGAGAGTTCTACTCTCTGCTCCAGTGGCTCGGTCGACCCGGGCGGTCGACCGTGGCTCCAACGGTCGGATTTCTGACCGTTGGCGGTCGACCGGCGGGTCGACCGGCAGGCCTGACAGACCCCAACGGCTATATTTTTCCAGCCTATAAATTTGGGGGTTTGGTCATTATTTTGGAACAAGATTTTAGGAGAGCTTTGAGCCAGTTTTTCCCATTCTTTTAAAACGATTTTCTCCACATATTTGAGAGCAAATATTTCCTATCTAAAGGGAAGATTTTATTCAAGAGTGTTTAAAAGAGATTCTTTGAGTTCTCCTCCACCATTCTCATCCTAGTTTTTCTCACACAAACACTTGAGCTATCCATTGCTATTCATCTTATAGGAGTGTTGTAGTGAGAGCTTTCATTGGTGATCAAAGTGTTTAGATCACCAAGAGATCATTTCTTGTACTTTGAGGAGGCGGACCTGTGTGTCCGCATTGTTTCGAGTTCGGGTGCGAACTCCGTGTTTGAGGTGCGGCCTCGGCGAGCTTATGGGGCTTGCGTGTGTACGGGACTAGGGAGTCCGAGGGCTTGTAGGTGTTGCGGCACCGGGGAGAGATCCATTGGGATCTTGCATAGTGGAAATCCTTCGTGTGTCGAAGGCGGGGATGTAGAGCAAGTGTGCTCGAACCTCGAAACAAACCCTTTGTGTTTGGGATTGCCTTTTCTCTCTCTCTCTCCCTTACTTATATCTTGCATTCAATTATAGTGTAAATCTTTATATGCTTGATATACTTGTGTGCTCATATTGATATACTTGCTTGAGTTTGTTTGCTAACACTTGTATTCAACCAAGAGAGCCAACGCGGCACCTTAACCCATTCAAGGGGAATTTAGAGGAGTTTGTCCAAAGCCCTTCACGGGGAATTCGGCAACACTCTTGTGTTATACGTGGTGTTTAGTGTAAAAGTTTTATTTGGTCATAATTGTTTGTAGCTTCCACATTATTTGGCATTAAGTGACCATTAGATTAGCCATCACCTATTCACCCCCCCTCTAGTTGAACTTACAGTCTTGATTCCTTCGGCCATGTAAACTAGTGTAGTGAACAAGTAAATAAGTGATTAGCCAATGGATCTCTCTAAGGTGGTTAAATGAAGAACTAGAGTACAAGGCTCTGATACCAATTGAAAGTACACCTAGAGGGAAGTGAATAGGTGTAATGCTAATCTAATGGTCAATAATACAAAAATGCAGCAATTAATAAAATGAATGATGTAAATGGTCAACTCAAATCAATAAGTGAAGCCGGATTCCCTATGAATGGCTCTAAAACTTCTCCTCTATATTTCTCTAGACAATGAGTTAAGGTGCTCAATTGCCTTCCTGATTTAGAGAGTAAAAACCGACAAGTAAATATGATATTAGAAATGAATACCAAGTGAAATAAAAGTTAAAACATAAGTGCAAGCAATTGAAATAGAGTAAGAGTAAGAGAGAAAGCAATCGCGAACACAAGAGTTTTATCTCGAGGTTCGAGAACCAAGCTGTACGTCCCCACCTTCATCGGGTGAAGGATTTTCACTATCCACAGAGAATCTTTCTATAAAAGAGCCTCCACAAAGAAACTATAATGGTCTACACAAGATCGAAGTACACAACTCCAACTCTCAATCCTCTACACAAGAGGTAGCACAAAATAAATGAGGTTTACAAGCACTTGGTGACCACAAAGATCACAAACAATCTCTTTTACAACTTCTGATAGTATTTGATATGAGATGAAGCTCAAGAGTTTATGAAAGAGAAAATCAGTTGAGATGAATCAATTTTAGAGCTGAAAACTTGCAGAAATTGGTTATGAAGTGAGAGCACTTGAAGTAAGAAAACTTGAAATCTTTTCTTTTGAATAAACTTGATTTTCAAATATTTTCCAAAAAATTGTTAGTAATCCCTTACAAATAAACCCTATATATAGGCAAATGATAAAACACTATGAGAAGAGCTTATCAAGTCATTAGGAGAGAGATTAGGCCCAAAAAGAGGAAATATACTTGTTGAAAAAAAAGTTAAAAAATAGATTTTTTAAAACTAGCCATTACTTGTAGCTTTGACAGAACTTCGGTCGACTGGCCGGTCGGCCGGTAGTTCAAATAGTTTGAACTATCTGTTGACATCGGTTGATTGACCGGTCGATGATCTCAATCGGGACCAAACTAGTGACTGATCGGTTGCTCGACAAGCATGCACGACATGCGTAGGCTAAGGTCATATATGGCCCCGAGGTCCGGTCGACCGACCTAACCTAAAAATATATATATATATATATATATATATATATATATATATATATATATATATATAATTCGAATTTAAGCTTATTTTAAATATTTTATTATAGTTAGAAAATATTTTAGCAATACATAGGCTATGGGATACAGATAGAAATAGGATATATAAATATGAAAAAAACATGGGACATGCATCAAACACCAAACCTCGTGAAATACCAAAACGAAGAAAAAACTAGAAATCAAAATCCATACTTTGAAAAGTTGTATTTTATGTGTGTGACTTTCTGAGCATCAATTCTGCACACTATACTTTAAACATACTATTTTCTTACATAGATTCTACATGTCTTCAAGAAATCTTCTAGTGAGTTTCTACAAAGAGTTAATCTTGATTGTCCTACCTTAAATCCCATCCTTGAGTGAACTTGAAACTTGAAACTTCAATACCTTCTTTTTGAGGAAGAAACACTTTGAATCCTCTTGAATCCCTAAAAAAATACTTAAACACTTGAATTTGATTAGTACTAAATTACTATATAAGTTTTGTTATCGTTAAACCAAAAAACTAGTGATTGCAATCTTGAGCCAAAAAAAAGACTTTTCACGTCAGCTAGATAGATGTTGGCTGCTTTATCTTTTCAACATAGGTTTAGAACCGACTGGAATGTCTTTTTTGTATTGGTGAAAATTTAAATCAAGCACAATCAATCAATCATATATATGTATGTTTCTCAATCGAAATTTAATATCATTTGAAATATGATGCATAGATATATAGATAAATATGAATGAGTATACAAAAAATCAAATATCATGTAAATCAAGTGTATAACTCATTTTTATCACCAATCTACATGCAAATATTAAATGAATAGTCAACTGAAATTATGCAAGACACGATCATCCAACCAACTGCCCACAAAGGGTAGACATTTTCAAAAATAGCTCTTTGGATAAGGGGGAAAATAGTTTGAAAATAGTTTGATTAAAAAATTTCAAAAAACACTAGGATATACACATATAACTAGACTAGAATTGAGTACACATAGACTATGAATCAAGTTTGACACAAAATCAAGATTGTATCTCAAAAGCTACATAAGTATATCACAAGTTCTAACAAAATTTTCATTTACAAAATATGTAAACTATGATATGCTAAAAATTATTAAATTGAAAACATATATAAATATAAGATGGAGTATAGAGATAGTTACCAAATCGATAAAATTAATTTCCATTTCTCCAAATCAAAGTGGTTTTCTCACCTAAACTATTTGATAGTGATGAAACAAATATTTGAACATTAAGCTGTGATTCTATCCACTATCAAGGCACCAGACTCTCTCAATTTTTGAGAGAGCCCACACCTAAATTTAAATATAATTGGTGTGAATTTTGATATCCATACTTTCTTGGGTACTTAGATATTAGCATTCCGAACCCAAATATTCTTATTTATAAAATTTACTTTATCAAAACAAAATTTAACAAGATGGCCTTTGCAGTCACAATGTGAATAATAATACACATGGGTATACTTATGAGTATGATGTGTGCGCATGTAATAAAGTTTGCGCATAAATATGTGGAGCCTGTTTATTTTGAAATAAAGATTCCAATCTCTTATGGTCAAAAGCACACTAGCTCAAAGTTAAGCCTAAACAATCAATTTTATTCTTTAAAATATAAATCTCATTTTTATCAATAAAATAAGAAGCAATATTAGCATGAGAAAAAAAATTTACTTTGTTAAGAGAAATGGTTCTTTTTCTTTTATAGCAAAATCCAATTGGTTTTTCAAAGAATTCTTTTCTTTTGAAGACATCTCAATATTGTTTTTCAAGGAAACCATTTCATTTCAAAGATTCATTTTCATTTGAAATAACTTCTTTCTCTTTTATAACAATGTCAAGTTTTGAACATAAAGAATCATTTTCTATTTTCTATCTCAAGTTTTTTTTTGCCATAAAATCATATTTTTCAAATAGTTCTTCACAACAAATAGCAAGATCATCATATGATAATTTATCATCTTCATCATAATTAGATTCTGAGTTTACCTCAAGAGGGCCATCCCCTTAGTCATGAAGCATATATATGTAGAATCATCTTCTCTTTTGGATTCACTATCTGAATTCTATGTTGTGGTCTTCATTGGTTTTCTCTTTTCATGCCATTTTTCTCTTTGGTTGCCTCTCTTGTTGTACATATTCCTTGTGTTCTTCACAAGGATAATGAATTCTTCATCATTTGTTTATCATCCTTTGAGATAGTTAATGTGGTAATGCCTTTCTTTTTGTGCTCTCTTGGGGATGCTTTTAGTGCAACACTAGTTTTCTTTTATGGCTTATGATTTTTTCTTGCCTTCATCTCTATTTCATGGGTCTTCAAGTTTTTCATGAAGGTGGCAAAGTCTATATCTTCATTATCGTTAAGCTCCTTTAAGGTGGTGGCTTTGACTTTTCAAGATTTAGAAAGTGCTCTAATAGTCTTCCGCACCTTTTGGTTATTGAAGATGGGTTTACCTAAAAAAATGAGTCCATTAGAAATAGTAGTAAACCAAGTAAGCATCTCATCAATAGATCCACATTCAAACATATAAAAGCTATCATATTGTGAATTAAGCAAGTCAATCTTTACTTTCTTCACTTGTATAGTGCCTTCATGAGTGGTGATCAAAACTTGTCAAATATCAAAAATGAATGTGCAATTAATAACTCTAGAATATCATCACATTAAGATCTTGTAATAATGCATAATGTAATTTGGAGTGTTCGGTAATTTTGAACCATGAGTTCTCATCACCTTGGGGACAAAGAAAGGTTTTAGACATGACCTTGGCTGCACGACTACCAAAAGATTGAAGAAAAATTGTCATCTTGACCTTTCATATGGGAAATTAAGTCCATCAAACTTGGGTGGACAATAGATGCTAGATTTAACGCTAATAGATGCCATGATGTATAAAACAAATATAGTGATTAGCAAAATAAGAATCTCTCTATAGTGGTTAAATAAAATATCATGGGCACCAAGCTCTGATACTAATTGTAAATCACTTAGAAGGGGGTGAATAGGTGATGTGCTAACGAAATGCGGAATTTAAAAACATATACTAGTTAAAATTAACACACAAATAGATACCAAAGAGTGGAGCTGAATTCTCGATGAAGGGCTCTAGAACTTCTCCTCAAAATTTCCCCTTAATAAAAGTTGAGGTGCTTAATTACTCTCTTAGTTCAGATAAGTGTAAGCACATGAAACTATATCAAGAATGTAAAGATAGACAAGTAATAGCAAGTAAGATGTAAACTAGAGTAAGTTGAGTTGAGCAGAGAGAGAGATGATGAGCAATCGCAAACACAAGAGAATTGTTTCGAAGTTCGAGCCACTTGCTCTATGTTCCCCCTTCACCGCAGTGAATGATTTCACTATGCACAATCCCATAAGATAACTCAAAAATACAAGTTTTCTCAAGAACTCTCAGGCCTGCAAGTCCTCACTTGGTGTGGCAATACCTACAATACAAGTCTGCAATCTCACTCAAGGCCGCAACCTCCAACCGCTTAAAAACAAGGATAAACACTTGTTGATCAATCTCCTTGACCACAAATAATGAACTCTCACAAGCAAAACTTCTGTAGAGTAAATAAAGGAGATTGGTTCAAGCTTGTGTGAGAAAAACTTAGAGATTTGAAAGTGAAAACTCAAGAAAAACTATTGGGAAAAATTCTTTGAAGATGTATGAATTTGTAGTACAAAAACAATTTCTTCCAAAAACTTGTTTTCTTGAATTTTCAAATCTTTTCAGAAACTAAAACATGAATTTTTCTTTCAAAAACTTGGTTTGAAACTCTCTATAATAGGTCCTATTTATAGAGAATAGGATGAGCCCATTAGAAACTAATTCCAATCATTAAAAATATATTTAAACCCAAATAAAATAAGATATAACCGTTTGGGAATAAAATAAAAATCAAATATTCAAAAGATAGCCGTTAGAGGCAAACTGCTGCTTTAGCAATAGTGTGGTCGACCACCCGGTCGACTGCCAATGGCTATAGAACTAGCTGTTGGAGCCAGCGATCGATCGTCCGATCGATTATCCAGAGTAGACTTTTCTGCTGTGCACAACTAGCGGTCGATCGACTGATCGATCGTCCAGCCCAGCTACCCAACGGTCGATCGCACTGTCGACTGCGTGTACATTATGTGCACATTCAGTCGACCATCTGATAAACCCGGTACACAAGTCAGTGGCTTGTCACACCACCGGTCGACCGGCCTAGGCCAAAACACTATTTTTTGTAATTTTAAAAATCCTTTTAAAACAAAATAAATTTCTAACAAATCTACAAAAATAAGTTCATGTAAATATTTTATAGTACAAATATGTGGTATTAAAAATCAACATATATTACAAACATGTGAACTTTTTTTGAGTTATGAAATAAAATTTTGAAATGAAAACTATATTTTTTAAAACAGTAAACTTTAAATTGAAAGATAAGTTTTTTCAGAACTTGAATAAGTACAAAAATAATTTTCTCAAACTCATTTGAAGCACCATTGTGTATGGATAAAATCCAATACACATTTAAAATAATATTAAGTTGTTTTTGAGAATATCTTTCACAAAATCAAAACACAAATTAGTTAAACTGAAAATCAAAACTTTTATTCTTGAAAAACCAATATCAAACTTTTGTGTGTATGCAAGCTTGAGCAATCAAGTCTAATCTAAACTTTCCAAAAATCTAAACATCCTTGCAAACTAGAGTCTTCTTCTTGAAATCATCTTCTTCATCTTGACTCAATCAAACTTGATTTATTCGAGCTAGACACTTTCTTGAGTGCTTGATATGATCTTTATGCCTGAGCTCTTGAATCAACACATGTTAGCTTCAAACTTGATTTTGAGTCTTTTGAAGAAGCTAGACACCAAATTAAGATCTTGATTAATATCTGAAATTAAATAACATAAGATAATTAGTACTATAACTACATGAGTTAATCATCATCAAAACTAGAGTGATAGACCTTTGGGCTAACAATAACTCCTCCTCTTGGGTAATCTAGAGGTTTAAAGGCTTGCTGCACATGCTCAAGTCGTGAGTCCTGCAAAAGTGGCTAGTTACTTCTTTTTGCTCCTTTGGTTTGCCTGGGATGGGCTAAAAATAGGTATGTGTGATTATTCATCAATTGTGCATATTTATATTACTGTTTCCAACTTATTTTGTAATAAAGCTCTGCTACTTGACCCTTTTTTTTCTCATGTTGGCAGATTCGGAGTATTAAAGGTTGAAAAGGATATTAAAGCCTAAAAGACCCCTAAATTAGGGATTATTGAAGAATCTGAGTTAGTTTCAAATTCAACCCACATTGAAGCCTGATAAAGAAAATAAATCGGCTATCAATATTGTAGTCAAGGCCAAAACCAAGAGTATATTTATAGAGCCAACACCATATTAAGCCTGCAGACTAAAACTCAGGGCCAAAGGCCGTGGACTTGCTGCGGATCCGTGGCAAAAGCCGCAAAATGCTACAGTCCTAGGTTTTTGAGCCCTGGTTTGACACGTGGCTGTGATGTTTGGGAACCAAGTTACTGAAGCCTATATATACCCCTTCAGCCACAGAGAAGGAAGCAACAGAGAGCAAAGGCTAGGGTTTCTAAGTTTAGGGTTTAGATTAGGATTTTTCTTTCTTTTCTTTTTTTTTCCCCTTGTATTTCTCCTTTCTTTGTTGATCTAGGAGTAGAATAGAGAGACATTCATGAGAAAAAGATAAAGAGATTGCAAAGAGAGTGATAATCTAATGCAAGACTCCTCCTTTATCTTCATAGTTTCTTGATCTAATTGAATTGCTTTTAATTAATTATTTTTTATTTACATGCTTTTCTTTATTTTCTTTGTTAGTATTATTAGCTAGCTTTTTCTTCATTGCTGAGTAACCACTAACCCACTAACTTTTGTTTGATCTTGTGACCCAAGTGAAATAATTAGATGCATCAAATAGGTCTTACTCTCGCAAGAGCCATTAATGGCTCATGATGATGGGTTCCTAACATCTAGATCTTGCTAAAAAACTGACTTGCAATTCTCTTTTATTTTATACTTGCTCTTTGTAGTCTTAATGACTTAATGCTAGATTGTTTCTTGTTTGCAAAGATTTGATATTAATCCCCTCTTATAGGTCATGCTTTGAGTAGCTTGCAATCAAGCCTAATATCTATCAGTGATTGATTAGTCTCTAAAACTTCATATTTCATACCACATCTTCACATTTATTTAATATTAAATTCTGCTAATAATACCTCTCTTGCATGTTGCTAGGTCCATGGCATGAAATGAAGAAGAAGACCTAAATTCACAATTTAATTGGTGATTAAAAGCCTACATGAATAGCCATTGACTTTGGAGGGCTGTTTTATCAAAACTGGGGGCCAATTTCAAGAAACCAAGACAACCAGCCGACAGGGGGACAAGAAAGGACTGTGCAGCAAGCGGCATCGCGCACGCGGCCACCCTATGGCTGCGGAAACGCGGCCATAGCCATGTTTTCCACGGCTCCCTTGTGGAGCCGCGTGCCAAGATTTGACGCGCGGCTCCGTACGTGTACCCTGATATCCCAGTTTGCCTATAAATACCCTGGGGTTTTCCTGATCCAAGGGCGAAGAGTTTTTTTAGTAGTTTTTAGGATAGTTTTAGTTGTTTCTTCTCTATGTTGTAGTATAGGGTAGTTTAGGTTAGTTGTTCTTCTTCTTCTCCTTTGTATTTTTCATTTCTTGTAGATCTTGTAATAGAAGAGAGAGAGTAATACATGGTTGGAAAGAAAGAGTTCTTGTAATAGAAGGTGACAAGCTATGAAAGATTCTCTCTTTACCTCTCTTTGTTTTCTCTCTAATTCCTTTTACATGTTTAGCTAATTTTCTCTCATAGTAGCTTACTACTAATCACTAACTTGCTAACTTCTTACTTGATAATCCACATGAATCTAATAGCCTCTACTTGGCCTTGCTCTTGCAAGAGTCATTGATGGCTTATGATGATGGATCTAACACTCTAACATCCTAACTCTCTAACAAGCTAACATTACTTTACTCCATACTTACTCTTGTTTAGTTTTGATGGTTTAAGTGTAGCTTAAACTTGTTTTATTGAGTTTGGATGTGAAAGTTATTGTATGGGTCATGCTTTGAAACGCTCTTAAACTAAGGACTAGTGATGGCCAATGATACATGTGAGGCAACTATCACTAAGAGGTTAGCATATTAGTGGAGCCATTAGTAGTTAGTAGTTATAGATTTTCTTTCTTTTTCACTTTGTTTTAGAAATACTATCAAAAACCACAAATATATTATTTTCTATGTTTCCCACTTCTTTGTGTTTCACCGTACTTCTCTTTTCATTCTTTATTTTCTTTTCTTTTCATTCTTTCGAACATTGAAGAACTTTTAACATACACGTGAACATAACGTGTAAGCTTCTATCGCCTCCCGTCCTGGTGGATTCGACTCGCTTTAGCCTCTATGCTATACGGAAGTATCGAGGAAGCCAAAGCACGCACTTTTAACTCTTGATTTCAAAACATACACATTTTGTGCACGATTTTCTTAAGATCAAATTTTGGCGCCATTGCGGCGATGGGAACGATTTGATTTCACATTTTTGTTAACCTTTCTTCTCCTTTTTGTGTGTGCAGGTTAAATTTTTAGCGTTGCAGAAGTCCACACTTGCTCTTGTGTGGTTGGATAAATTCTTGTACATTCTTGTTTTTTGCTGCCAGTTTTTGTTTATATTACCTGTACACTGTAATAATTATAAGAACTAAAATGCAGAAATTGGATGCAGTTTAGACATTTGCATCTAGGCACGTGTCAATTTTTATTCCAATATACTGTATTTTGTTCTTGTGTTGTTGTGATCTTGACAGAGGTGTACATATTGCATTGCATATAGTATAGTACAAACACGTGGGTGATTTACTCTCTTTGTGCATTCATTCTTATCTATATTGTACATTTGCACGAATTGAACTTAAGGGCAAAACCCAATACAACATAAGGTGGGAAAGTCATTACCCTCCCTTAACCCAAAAAATCACCTCCCCACTCATAAAACCTAAGCCTTAATAAAAACTGCTAGACATTGGCCCCTAGAGACATCTCGGACTCAATTAAGAGATTGACCTAAGGGGAAATTGTTAAAGTTTGACTCTTATCAAATCGAAGTCTGAGGTTGGAGATTGAGAGGCGAAACCTCGAAGAACAGTGGTTTGGCATAATTAGGCCCGTTGCTCCGGCATGGATACCTCCCACTGATTTTGCCCCTACTTGGCCGATTAACTCGTGGTCAAATTCCGACAATGTCCCCCGTAGACAGTCTAACCAATTAGGAGCCGTCTAGATCTAAGTCAACCTTAGCATAGGCTTATTTTCTTTTTCTTTTTCTTTATTTGTTTGTTTGTTTGTTTTCTCTTTTGTACATTGTGATATGGATTTTAACAACAAAATTTTTTTCAATCATAATATGAATCCATATTTCACCCCGACCTCATTTGACTCGGACAACTCTGACCCGGCTATGTACAACATGACCAACAATGTATGCCGAGTTGGGATTATCCGACTTAATATGACCCAATCCCCAATCTTGTTACCATAATTTTCAAAATAATTTCAACTTTTCACAGAGTCAATGAGGATTCATCTCTCCGAGTCAAATTGTCAACCACCTTGTCCATAATTTTCACAATATTCATTCCCTGATTTTAATTCATATACTCCTTTTCCTGTTCCACCAACCGAAGAAAAATCCAATTTAGAAAGGAGTATGAAAGCCATGCTTGGGTCCCAACAACAAATTCAAAATTTGCTAAATTCACAATCCTTCCCAAATCAAACTCCATATACTCCTTTTCTAGAACATCCAATTGAAGAAGAATCTGAGCTAGAAAAGCGTTTGGAAGTCTTTGGTGAAACCGTGCAACAATTTCAAAATATGTTGGACTCATATTCTCAAAAAAAATTTCAAGAGTCATGCTCATCTTTTCCAGTCGCACTAATTCAAAATGAACAACCATCAGTCCTGAACTTGAGTATGGAACCCTTGCGTGAGTCCGAGAAGCAAAATCCGATGGACTCACAATTTCACCACAATTTCCAAAATCAACTTTCATACTCGCCTTTTAAGAAAAATCAATTGCAAAAAGTATAGAAGACATGATTCAGACTCAAAATTCTGTTACCCGGCCTATCAGTAGGTTAGACTCAATAATGAGCAATTTGATCAATGAGAATGAGGGAAGTCTTTCTTGCCAACCTTTGACCAATCCTTATATCCCTAACTCTACCGATTGGACCCAAGAATTATGTTATTTTGGAAATCAAGATTCAATTTCAGAACGCACATTTGAACTTGACTAAACTCCAAGTTAGGAAAGTCACCTGGACATTCTGGTAAGTTATTCCTTTCCTAAATTTGAAATTGAACCTGAATGTGATCTCGAACCTCATGTTAGTAATTTCATTTCACTTTTTGATTCAATAATGACCCCGGTATCTTTACCAGATTTTTTCTCTATTCTAGAGTTAACATTGAATCCTGTACCAGTACACCATGAAATTGAATCACCAATATCTTATGATCACACTTCAGTGATAGGAAAGTATGTGAACATCAATTCTTTAGTCTGGACCCCAATTTTGAGCCAATTTCGACTCCTCCTTTTGAATCTCGACTTAATCTCAAATTCCAGAGTCGGTATCGGTTTTTATTCCTGTTCCAATTGAGTCCAAATCAATCATCTCTCAAAATCACATTTCATTGCTGGACAAGGATGTTTAAGAAAATGACTCAGTAATTATTTTTGAAAATGAAAGTTGGATGGGGGTAAATTTTTCAATAAGATCATACAGTTCTCCAATATTTTACTGGGTCATATTAGGGAGGTCACTAGTGGGTTTCTGCAAGATCTACGATATCATGATTGGGTAGCAACGCTTGGCCCAATCAGACCACCACCGGAGCCACCACCATGAGGTAATTTTCCTTCTCTTCCCATTTGTTTCATGTATATACACATTCACGATGCATTAAGGACAATGCATGAGATAAGTGTGGGGGAGGGTTTACTAACGCAGGTTAGTTTTAAAATTTCTTTCTTTTACACTTCTTTTTAGAAAATTTCTAGAGAAACCCTTTTTCTTTTCTTTTTATAAAACTTTTTGAAATAAGAGAAATAGTTTTGATTTAATTTTAAGAAAATTAAGATTATCTTAGAAATTAGGAAGACCTAAAATTATAAATTTTAAACTGAGTCAAAATAATAGATCTTGTTTAAATTTTAGGATAAGAAAGTAAGATTGAAAAGATAATTTGATCTTGAATTTTTTGCCTTAGATTTATGCACTTCACACTTACACAATTTTTAGGATTGAAACAAAGACTAAAATGCCATAAAAAATATATATTAAAAAAATGATGATAAAATCACTTATTGAAGTTGGGTAATTATGCCTCAAAAAGCATGATTATTCAGACCTAAAATGGTGGACAAAAATAAAAATAATCCCCTTTAGTTTTGTGGCCTTGTTTACTCGAGTCCTTAAGTTCGAGGGATGTTTTCTCATCTGGTGTCCTAAGATCATCTGGTTTGGGAGTCACCGGCTAAAGGCTTACTACCCGGGTAAATAAGGAAGCCTAAGAAAACTAAGGGAAGAAAAAAAAGAAGAAGAAAAATAAAAAATAAATAAATATACAAAAATCAATGGCATAAAAGTTTGAGTCGATATCCCAAAAACCTTCACTGTTCACAAAGTGCATATTTTTTTAGGAGTTTTTATGAAATCAAAGAGTCAATTAAATTTTAAATTCTTACATTTAATTTATAATAAGATTTTATATTTCGACTTAGTTTAAAGAAGAATAATTTCTAGTTAACCTATGACCTTGAATCACTTATATTTTCGGAAAAATACTTCAAACACTTTTCTCTATTTCAAAATACATTTTCAAAATACTAATATTTGATTTCTTTCTATATAGATTTTGTGGGTGTAATCCACTGAAAATCCTCAGGAGACAAGACTCCTCCTCTAGGGGAAACCTAAAGGTTTAACGGCTTGTTGCACATGCTCAGTGCAATCGCGTCACTTGCGAAAGTGGGGTAATAATTTTCTTAGTTTTTTGTTTTGCTTGGGACGAGCATAAGATAAGTGTGGGAGTGTGATTACTCTCTAAAACTGCATATTTCATACCACACCTTCACATTTATTTAATATTAAATTCTGCTAATAATAACTCTCTTGCATATTTCTAGGTCCACGGCATGAAATGAAGAAGAAGACCCAAAATCACCATTTAATTGGTGATTAAAGCCTACATGAATGGCCATTGACTTTGAGGGCTGTTTTATCAAAACCGGGGGCCAATTTCCAGAAACCAAGACAACCACCGACAGGGGGACCAGAGAGGACTGCGCAGTAGGCGGCGTCGCGCACACGGCCGCCCTATGGCCGCGTTTCCACGGCTTTCTCGTGGAGCCGCGCGCCAAGATTTGACGCACGGCTCCGTATGTGTACCCTGATATCCCAGTTTGCCTATAAATACCCTGGGGTTTTCCAGAGCCAAGGGAGAGGAGTTTTTGAGTAGTTTTTAGGATAGTTTTGGTTATTTCTTCTCCATGTTGTAGTGTAGGGTAGTTTATGTTAGTTGTTCTTTTTCTTCCTATTTTGTATTTTCTATTTCTTATAGATCTTGTAATAAGAGAGAGAGTGATACATGGTTGGAAAGCAAGAGTTCTTGTAATAGAAGGTGACAAGCTATGAAAGGTTCTCTCTTTACCACTCTTTATTTTCTCTCTAACTCCTTTTACATGTTTAGCTAATTTTCTCTCATGGCAACTTACTACTAATCACTAACTTACTAACTTCTTACTTGATAATCCACATAAATCTAATAGCCTCTACTTGGCCTTACTCTTGCAAGAGCCATTGATGACTCATGATGATGGATCTAACACTCTAACATCCTAACTCTCTAACAAGCTAACATTACTTTACTCCATGCTTACTCTTGTTTAGTTTTGATGGTTTAAGTGTAGCTTGAACTTGTTTTGTTGAGTTTGGATGTGAAAGTTATCGTATGGGTCATGCTTTGAAGCACTTTTGAATCAAGGACTAGTGATGGCCAAGGATACATGTGAGACAACTATCACTAAGAGGTTAGCATGTTAGTGGAGCCGTTAGTAGTTAGTAGCCATGGGTTTTCTTTATTTTTCACTTTGTTTTAGAAATACTATCAAAAATCACAAATATATTCTTTTCTATGTTTCCCACTTCTTTGTGTTTCACCGCACTTCTCTTTTCATTCTTTATTTTCTTTTCTTTTCATTCTTTCGAACATTGAAGAACTTATAACATACACGTGAACATACCGTGTAAACTCTATCACCTCCCGTCCTTGTGGATTCGACTCGTTTTAGTCTCTATGCTATAACGGAAGTATCGAGGAAGCCAAAGCACGCATTTTTAACTCTTGATTTCAAAACATACACTTTTCATGCACGGGTTTCCCAAGATCTATGATCTAAAGTGAGACGCATATCATTCAAAGAGATTAGTTTAGTTAGTGGGATCAATTAGTGGAAAGTTAGCCATGAGTTTTATTTCTTTGTGTTTTCATCTCTTTTTTCCACCAACACCAAAATTACCATATTTTCTCCTCTCTTTTTCACTTGTTTTCTTTTTATTTTTTCTTTTTCTTTTGAAACAAAGAAGAACCCATTTTTTGATTTGTTAAAAACAAAAAATCTTCTATCGCATCCCCCTGTATATACGACCTGGAAAGCCACTATTGCTATTGCAGATTATTGAGAAAAGTTAAAGAACACACAAGCATGATCTCTGATTTCAAAATACCATTTTTTATGTCCTAGTTTTATCTCAATCATTCACTGATCGAAGTACCTTACTTCAGTTGGAAGTGATAAAGCCTCCTCTTCAGGTGCAAGTGATTATTTATGCTTTTGGCCAATTACTTGCTCTCTTCAGTGCAAGTGATTATTTATGCTTTTGGTCAAGTACTTGATCTCCTATATATTTTTTCTTGAAGTCTCGATCATCATATGATACTGGATATGTTGTATTAAATAATATCTTATGATGTCACACGCTGTTTTATTCATCTTGTCCCAGTTTTTTTCAGAAGTTTTCTTTGGCTTTTCCTCTAAACATAGAGAATCTTCGAGGTTTGATGCTATCAGCGCGTTCATCACCTCACATTTTCACATGCCAAAATTGTTCGTGCCGTCAAATTTCACCACGTCAATCATTGATAGCTGACTATTCACGGTACTCACCGCGGGTTGACTATTGCCGGCCATCTTCTCCAGTAGATCTAACAACATAATGTGGAAACAAATCCAAATAGATAAAGATCCTATCTTTACCTCCAAACGAAACCGTCAAACAGTTTCCAAAGTAATTTGATCTACCCGAATGAAACTCCCTGTCGCAAACTCAAAAAACTCTGATATCACTTATTGGGGAGGTCTACGTGCAAACATTAGAGTATTGCCACAAAACAGCCACAATTGGCAAGAGCAAAATAGAGAGGAAGAAAGAAACAAAACACAGATTTAACGAGGTTCACCAATTGCCTATGTCCTCTGGGTAGAAGGGGAGAGAAATCTTATTAATCAGTCAATTCAGTTTACAAATACTAGGGCAATAACCCTCTTTATATAGCTAGAGAATCCACGAAGAAAAGAGAATCAACAGATCTGAATTTGGATCAGAAACGAATCTATAATCCAAATAGGAAACTGCTCAGAACCATCGTGTTGTCGACTGCCGGTCGATCACTCTCTATGCAGGCTCAAGTCTGTGCTATGTCGGTCAACCGCTAACTGTGCAGAGCCAAAAATCATGTTTTGGATGGCCGACTTGGCAGTCGACCGACTGTCTTCTGCTGCACTGCTCCCTCTGGGTAGTCGACCGCTACAACACTTTTCTCCCAGTGTGCATGTTTGTGTACGGCCGGTCGACTAGACAATCGACGGAGCTTTGTCTTCAGCCGTGCTTAACTTCTTGGGCACGCCGTTGAACTCCTAACTCTGAGCTATCTTCTCCAATGAATTTAAAAAACTCTCCCCCCACATTGATAGCCTTTGTTACGTTTTTTTTGGATCCAATCTTATTTAAACTTTTATCCAATTACTTCTCTACTTGATGTGACACGAATCCCATACTTTTCTTTTTTTACCAAACTTATAAACTCATATAAGACACATTCTCTACTTCTCTGGACATTAGGAAGTGGAAGTTTAAGCAAAATGTCCATTAATTTTCTTTATAATAATCTGACTGGCTAAAAAGAGCCAAATAATTATTTCTGATGGATTTAAACCACTTAAGCACCGCTCAAGTTAGATATCAACATACGGTTTTCTTTCATTTTTTTTTTCCCAAAATAGATTTCTTACAACTGAAAATCTAACTAAAGGTAGAATCTCAGCATTGTTTTTATTCTTACTTTGAGAACAACAACTAGAAACCATTATCCATATCTTTCGTGCATGTGTGTGAGCCACACACACACACACACATATAATAGGGCCAATCCCGCGTTGACACGCGTATTGACTATCTTATAATATGTTAAGTATTGACTCTCTTATAATATGTTATGTGTGTGACCCACACACATAACATATTTTAAGAGGGCCAATACACGCGTCAACGCGGGATTGGCTCTTTTATTGTATGTGTGTGTGGCTCACACATATGAACCGAACCCGTGCGTGTGTGCCCTTTTAGGTGACGAGACAAGTGAAAGCGGGTTAGCCAGCGATATAACACTCCTCAGTCTTAAGAATGAGGTTCCAGATTCAATTCCTACAGTTGTTGAGCATGGACATAACCTCTAGTCCAAATGAGGAAATTCTATCTTCATATTGACAAATAGAGTTCATTGTATTTGCAGTTGTCAGTTATATACAAAAGAGGAAAGGAGTGAATTAAGTAAATTAATTCTCTCTTTCAATATTAAATACTTGCCTAATATTTCCCAATTCCATGAACATTCGAAGGCTTTCCATTATTTGAATACAAGCTAAGCTAATATATAAGGACCAGTAGCAAACCACAGAAGAAGAGATCAGAGTCACAAATATTTGCTCATCAGTTTCACCTAGAGATCAATCATGGCATCCAAAAGCTCCATGCTCATCCTCGGCCTTCTCCTCCCCGTCCTCGTCCTCCTTTCTCTTGTAATGTCGTCATCAGCTCGTCCTGTTGGTGAGTATTTTCTTCAATGATTGTTATAGTCTGTGTTAAAATGTTATCATTGTTTCTCAATTTTTATAGGCTAATTTTTTTGGTATTTTTGGTTGCAAGATGGTGCTTTTGAATGTGATTTTGTTGGGAAGTGCAAGACTCAGGCAG
Source organism: Agave tequilana (assembly GCA_038442645.1). Classification (NCBI taxonomy): domain Eukaryota; kingdom Viridiplantae; phylum Streptophyta; class Magnoliopsida; order Asparagales; family Asparagaceae; genus Agave; species Agave tequilana. Next base: position 44,821 of record JAVJIF010015398.1, read on the forward strand.
ACTGCGAGGCGCCCTGCAAGGCTAGAGGCCACACACCTTGGTTGTGCATCCTTCACCAGCAGCAGCTTTCTTGTTGTTGCATCAAAGCAGAGAGAGAGTGATTTTATGTACTCAACTTGTGGGAGTAACCTGATTTGGGTTTAAATCAATAATAATAGCATTGTTCTACATAGTTTCTTGCCCTTTTCTCTTTGTTCTTTTTGCTCCAATGCATTATTAGCATTAATCTTTGAATATTCTATTTTAGGAGTTTGGTTCGCTATAATAAGAATAATGATGAACAGAGTCTATGATTCAATAAAAACAGGCTAGATAGTTTCTTTTCCTTTCCTTTTGTGTTCCTCCAAAAGGAAAATGCACTTCATTTTTCCTCTCGTTTGGAGCAAAGTGCATTCTCATTTATAATTTTACATTACAAACCAAACACCATATAACTTACTTGCATTTAACTCACAATTGTAAAAGAGTTTATGACTTATAACTTATGACAACCAAACAGGCCCATGGTCTAGTATTAAATTTGGGATCTCCTGTAACTCAATCTCATCTTCTTACAATTAAACAAAGAAAATGATGATCTGCCCAAGTGTCTGTAAACCTGGATACATGATCACAGCTATTGTCACAACGGTGTGGATGTCTGCCCACACTGGACTGTATATGAGCCCATCCTTAGTCACAAAGAGTTGAGGGCGAGATGCTTTTCTTCCCCGTCCAACCAACACCCCACCCCCCCCCCCCCCCCCCCCCCCCCCAAAAACACCCCCCCCCCCCGCCCACCCCCCCACAACAAATTTTCATGACCAGCCCATAGTCGTTCCCTCAGGGTTTGCATCAGGTCTGGCTGCCACTACTCATTGAACAATGTGAGGTGTCATATTTGTTTTTTTTGGAACAAAAGTGATAGTTTGATCTTGAACTTAGAAACTCTCATAAGTTAGCCTTAGACTTTACCATCAAACCATGCTCTATAACATTATGACCTGAGCTTTATCTTGTGATTAGAATCAGCCGAATTAAATATTGGGCTCTTAATCCACAAAAAAAGGCCCAAAAGCTTGGGTCCCGTCCTGCTCAGTCTAACACAAATTGAGAAAAAAGAATGAACAAACTTCAAAAGAAGGATTTATTACTCAATGAAGACACAGGGACAACAAATGAAAAACAGAGACTGAAGTGTTGATTCAGCTCAAGCTACATACTCTATTTATATTGAAAGAATCTCTAAAAAATCTCAACTAAGTTGGACTGAAACAACCAACATGCTCCTGACTTTATTCAATAGAAAAACCATAAATATTCAACTGACTCCTAAATAAATTGAAGGCTAAAACAAACTTAAGAATGATTCAACTATTCCTAAAAACTAGGATATAGCAGTGGTAAGTTACACTAATTTGTAACACTCCCCCTTAGTGCAGACTTACAATTAACAACACCAAGAGCACTTCGAAAAACTTCAAATTTAGCTTTGGCTAGTGCTTTGGTAAATATGTCAACAACTTGATCTCCGGTTCCTATTTTCTGCAACTCAATATCCTGAGTTAACACCTTTTCTCGAAGAAAATGGTAATGAGTTTCAATGTGTTTCGTGCGTGCATGAAACACTGGATTTCCAGCAAGCTTGATCGCACTTTCATTATCACATTGAATGGGAACTGGATAATCAAAAACAGGAACCATTTCTTGAATAAGCCTCTTAAGCCGAAGACATTCTTGAGTCGCCATAGTAGCTGCCACATACTCAGCTTCACAACTTGAAAGAGCGACAATAGCTTGCTTTTACTGCACCATGAGACTGCATCAGAACCTGTACTGAAGCAATAGCCTATTGTGGATCTTCTGTCATTCACGTCACCAGCCCAATCTGCATCGACAAAACCACTCAAATAGAATGGTATATTCTTCTTGTACATTAATCCAAAATTTAGAGTGCCTTTTGCATAGCGGAGAATCCTCTTTGCTGCAATTAAATGACCCACACATGGTTTGTCCATAAACTGAGAAATGACCCCTACAGAATATGCAATGTCAGGTCTTGTGATAGTTAGATAGAATATAGTACCAACAAGTTATCGGAAAAGTGTTGCATCTTCCGGGAGTTGTCCTTCCTCTTTTGCCAGCTTGAGGTATGGTTCCATAGGAGTGGTCATCATTTTTTGACTCCCCCATATGAAAGCGACTCAATAGACTTGCTACAAACCCTCTTTGAGAGACAAAATAGCCATCTGATTTTTCAACTTCCAGACCAAGAACTTCACCCAAACTCTTCATTTCAAAACGAACAGCCAAAGCATCTTGAAGACATTTTTTTTTCAGCATTGTCGTTTCCAGTAAAGATCATATCATCCACATAGAGAAGAAGCATTGTGCACATCGTGGGCTTTTTCTTAACAAATAAGCTTGGATCTAAATTTGAAGACTTAAAACTGCAAAAATCAAGGTATTGACCAATCTTACCATATCAAGCGTGTGGAGCTTGCTTGAGACCATATAATGCCTTTTTGAGTCGACACACATGATCAGGAAACTTCTTAGAAATAAATCCTTGTGGTTGCTCCATAAAGATATCACGATCTAACTCCCCATAGAGAAATGCATTCTTCACATCTAGTTGCCACAATTTCCAACCTTTATACGCAGCCAAGGAAATAATTGTTCGAACTGTTACCATTTTAGCAATAGGATTGAACGTCTCCTCATAATCTAGACCATATTGTTGAGAAAAACCACGTGCAACAAGACGAGCTTTATACCTATCAATAGTGCCATCGACCTTCTTCTTCAACTTGAACACCCATTTACAAGTAACTAGATCAGCGTCCCTTCAGTTTCGGAACTTGCTCCCATGTAAAATTCTTGTGCAAAGCTGATATTTCAGCTTGCATTGCTTCCTCCCATTCAGAAATACCTTTAGCTTCGTTGTAGGATTTAGGCTCATCTCCATATGCATCTCCCATAAGAAAGCAGGACAAAACAGTGCAATTATTTAACTGAATTTCATAGTCATTTAAATAATCAGGTTGCTTTCTTTGTCTTGACGACTTTCGAATAACAGTCTCAGCTTGTTGAGTATTTTCTCCAGATGGAGAAACATTTCTCCCCCTTTCACTAGATGCGATATCACCAGGAAAAAGGGCAAGATCAGCTGTGCCTCTATCCATATTTGCAGAAAATTGATATGGTGACACTTCATCAAATACCACATCGCGAGAGATAGTCACCTTCTTTGTTTCTGGATCCATACATCTCCATCCTTTCCTATGAGTGTCATAGCCAACAAAAATACATTGCCTTGCCCTTGGGTCAAGTTTAGTTCGATTGCTTTTTGATACATGGACATAACAAACTGAGCCAAAAACTCGAAAATAACTCACATTGGGTTTGCGATGATATAATGCTTCAAAAGGAGATGATTGTATCCCTGGCCATGGAGGCAAGCGATTTATGACATGACAGGCAGACTGAATAGCTGCCGCCCATAGCTCTCCCAGAAGATTCTTTGAATGCAATCATGACAAGCACATGGATGTAAGACGTGCCAACTTGCGCTCAGCAACCCCATTTTGTTGTGGGGTTTCTGGATAAGTCATTTGATGCTGAATCCCATGTTTGTTGCAATATTCAAAGAATTTATCTGACATGTACTCTCTCCCATTATCTTTACGTAGACACTTTATTGATAACCCAAACTCTTTCTCTACATGATCTTTGAACTGAATAAATTTGGAGAGAGCTTCACTTTGTGTTGTAGGAAAGATACCTAAGTGAATTGAGAAAAGTCGTCCACAATAACCATCACATAATAAAGACTAGTATAGCCCGGTGTTCTTGTTGGCCCCATAAGATCTGAATGAACCAACTGAAGTACGACAGTGGCTCTATTCTCTGAAGTTGGGAAAGGAAGACAATGGGATTTTACATATTGACGACCAGGACAAACCACATCATGATGAATTTCCTTAAAGAGAGGAACACCATCAAGAAGTTTCTTTGTGGAGATTTTCTGCAGCAATTGATAACCAACATGACCTAGCCGAGCATGCCAAAGTGTTGCACTTGCATTTTGGCCTGTTTTTTCAACATATACGTCGCTTGCAGACAATACATATAATGATTCTTTTCTTTTCCCAGTAAATAAAACATCAGCCACAATGTACTTCAAATTAGAAATAATTTGAATAGAATCTGGACCAAAAAGAACATACCTTCCAGAATTAGTTATTTGAGAAACTGAGGCAAGATTCTTGTTAAGCCTGGAACATGATCCACTTGAGAGAATGCTTAGAAGAAAATCCCTTTTCCCTTGGTCCTTGGTATAAAGAACATCATCCACTTGAGAGAGAGGCTTATTGTTCCTGAACATTTGTTTCACCAGTTCTTCATGATTTGTGAGCAAATTCTCCAACTCAATGATGGAAGGTTGATTTGCCCACCCTTGTACTGAAGAAATAAACGGCATAAACTCCTTTCGCAAACCGCGAATAAGATAACAATGCATATGCGCATCACTAATGGGCTCCTCCTTATACAACTCTGAAATTTCAGCACACAAGTTATTAATTTTCAGAAAATATTCTGACATTGAAAGATTACCTTGAATCATCCCAGCAAATTCATTCTCCTAATACTGCAGCCGCATCGTATTCTTCTGAGTGAACAACTTTTCAAGTGTGTCCCATACTTGCTTTGGCGACTTTTCTTCACGAACATGCTCGATGTACTCTTCACGAACACAGTTTGAAAATAGTTTGATTAAAAAAATTTCAAAAAACACTGGGATATTCACATATAACTAGACTAGAATTGAGTACACATAGACTATGAATCAAGTTTGACACAAAATCAAGATTGTATCTCAAAAGCTATATAAGTATATCACAAGTTCGAACAAAATTTTCATTTAAATATATAAACAAAATATGTAAACTATGATATGCTAAAAATTATCAAATTTAAAACATATATAAATATAAGATGGAGTATAGAGATAGTTACCAAATCGATAAAATTAATTTCCATTTCTCCAAATCAAGGTGGTTTTCTCACCTAAACTATTTGATAGTGATGAACCAAATATTTGAACATCAAGCTGTGATTGTATCCACTATCAAGGCACCAGACTCTCTCAATTTCTGAGAGAGTCCACACCTAAATTTAAATACAATTGGTGTGAATTTTGATATTCATACTTTCTTGGGTCCTTAGATATTAGCATTCCGAACCCAAATATTCTTATTTATAAAATTTACTTTATCAAAACAAAATTTAGCAAGATGGCCTTTGCAATCACAATGTGAATAATAATACACATGGGCATACTTATGAGTATAATGTGTGCGCATGTAATAAAGTATGTGCATAAATATGTGGAGCTTGTTTATTTTGAAATAAAGATTCCAATCTCTTATGATCAAAAGCACACTAGCTCAAAGTTAAGCCTAAACAGTCAATTTTATTCTTTAAAATATAAATCTCATTTTTATCAATAAAAGAAGAAGCAATATTAGCATGAGAAAAAATTCACTTTGTTAAGAGAAATGGAAATCTTTTCTTTTTCTTTTATAGCAAAATCCAATAGGTTTTTCAAAGAATTCTTTTCTTTTGAAGACATCTCAATATTGTTTTTCAAGGAAACCATTTCATTTCAAAGATTCATTTTCATTTGGAATAACTTCTTTCTCTTTTATAACAATGTCAAGTTTTGAACATAAAGAATCATTTTCTATTTTATATCTCAAGTTTTTTTTGCCATAAAATCATATTTTTCAAATAGTTCTTCACAACAAATAGCAAGATCATCATATGATAATTTATCATCTTCATCATAATTAGATTCCGAGTTTACCTCAAGAGGGCCATCCCCTTAGTCATGAGGCATATATATGCAGAATCATCTTCTCTTTTGGATTCACTATCTGAATCCCATGTTGTGGTCTTCATTGCTTTTCTCTTTTCATGCCATTTTTCTCTTTAGTTGCCTCTCTTGTGGTACATATTCCTTAGTTCTTCACAAGGTTAATGAATTCTTCATCATTTGTTTATCATCCTTTCAGACAGTTAATGTGGTAATGCCTTTCTTTTTGTGCTCTCTTGGGGACGCTCTGAGTGCAACACTAGTTTTCTTTTATGGCTTATGATTTTTTTCTTACCTTCATCTCTATTTCATGGGTCTTCATGTTTTTCATGAAGGTGGCGAAGTCTATATCTTCATTATCGTTAAGCTCCTTTATGGTGGTGGCTATGACTTTTCAAGATTTAGAAAGTGCTCTAATAGTCTTCCGCACCTTTTGTTATTGAAGATGTGTTTACCTAAAAAAATGAGTCCATTAGAAATAGTAGTAAACCAAGTAAGCATCTCATCAATAGATCCACCATCAAACATATAAAAGCTATCATATTGTGAATTAAGCAAATCAATCTTTACTTTTTTCACTTGTATAGTTCCTTCATCAGTGGTGATCAAATTGTTGGCCCAGAGGCCTTCCACTCTAGTTTTGATGATGATTAACTCATGTAGTTATGTGCACTAATAATCTTGTGATTTTAGTTTCAGATCATTAATCAAGTTATTAGTTGGTGATTAGCTTCAACAAGATGATTTGGAAGCTTTCACATGTTGATTCAAGAGCCCGAGCGTCAAAGATCATATATAGCACTTGCTCGGTGGATCAAGGAGTTTTTTGATCGAGTCGGCTTGGAGATTGCGCTCTACAAGAAGACTTCGGTACCATAGTTTAGTTTTGTGTTTAGATCCAAATTGTAAAGATTAGAATAGTATGATATGCTCAAGTTCACAACACACACGTTTCATGTTTTGAATATTGGGTTTCGGTTTTTCTGTTTTTGGTTTAACCGATCTTGGTTTTCATGAATAGATAGTTCAAAACAAGTTTATATGGTTTAATGTATATAAGATTTGTTCTATATACATGCATGCTTCAACATCCTAGACAAACTTAGTTTGATAGTCTATTTCATGTGGTTTATGTTTTGGTATTTTCAACATAACATATTTTGGAATAAAAGACAAAAACTATGATATATATATGTTTCATGTATATTGGATTTCTATCCATATGCATCATGCTTCAAAGTGTTTAAATATCATGTTTTTGTATTTGGAAGAGTTTTGGACAAAACGTATTTTCTATTCAAAATCCAAGTTTTAGAAAATACAGTTTTTGGCTTTTGGTAAAAATGATAAGACACAAAAATAGTTCATATTGATTGATATTTGAGCTAAACTTTTTACCACATGTTTATATATCAATGCAAAATGATAAAACTATTTTTGGTGATTTTTAGGAGTGTTAAAAGATTTTTTTCAAAATATTTTTAAACTGTTTTTCTGATCCAGTTTTCTGTTCCAGGCTTCAACCAGTCGACTAATCTTCTGACCAAGTCGACTTGGCATGAAGTCGGTCGACCGGGTCGGTCGACCGACGTGCACAGATCTGTGCACGTTTGGCAGACATGGGACGGTCGACCGTCAGGGTCGACCGGGTCTGAGAGCAGAGCTCTCTGTTTGTTTGGGTCGACCGGGGCGGTCGACCGGTAGCTGACAACGGGCAGAATTTGACCGTTGGACGGTCGACCGGAGCGGTCGACTGGCAGTTCATTTTTAGCATTTTCTACTGCTAACGGCTATATTTTTCTAGGGTCTATAAATACCCCATTCATAGCCTGTTTTCTCTAAGATTTTTTTGTGCAAATTTTTCCTTACTCTCTGGTATTTTCACAGCAATCAAAAGAAGTTTTTAGATTCAAATTGAACAATCTATTTGGTGTTTTTGTTAGGGTTTGGAAAATCACAAAGAAAAGGGTTTTTGGGAAAAAGAGTTTTGATTCAACTTCTATATCTTAGTTTCAGTTTTTCCCAAGGATTTTCTTTGTGATTTTGATTTCCATTCCATTGGTTTTCTCCTCACTTGAGCAACATCTACTTTCTTATTCTATAGGATCTTTGTGTGCGAGAAAGAAATTGTTTGTGGTTGTTGTTTAGACCACCAAGTTAAAAACCCAATCTTTGCTTTGTGCCTTGCCCTCATTGTGTTGAGGAAGTTGTGCATTTGGGTTGTATCCCTCAAGTTGTGAGGTGATCCTTGTGTTTGCTTTGTGCTAATCCCTCGGGTTGTGAGGTGATTGTTTTGTTGGCTTGGAGTTGTGCCTCAAGGAGGAGGTTGTGTTTGTAAGGAGAGGAGTTGGGTACTCCTTGTAATTGTGATTGCCCCAAATCCTCGGTGGAGGTTCCCTTTCTGGGAGTCCTTTGTGGACAAGCTAGTGGACTTAAAATCCTTCTGGATGAAGGCGGGGATGTAGAGCTGGGTGCTCGAACCTCGAAACATATCTTATTGTTTGCGCTTGATCCCTTGGCTCTTACTCTATCTCTCTCTCTCTTTACTATTGTGCCTTGCATAAATTCATATTGTTCATTCATAATTATTTGCTTGGCTTGTTTGAGTGTGCATATCTTGTTAATTGCAATTAGCTTTTAAATTCCGCATTAAGTTCATTAGATTAGCATAATCACCTATTCACCCCCCCTCTAGGTGATTTTTCACAAAACTTGCCAAATATCAAAAACGAATGTGAAATTAATAACCCTAGAATATCATCACCTTAAGATCTTGTAATAATGCATAATGTGCTTTGGAGTGGCCGGTAATTTGAACCATGAGTTCTCATCACCCTTGGGACAAAGAAAGGTTTTAGACATGACCTTGGTTGCACGACTACCAAAAGATTGAAGAAAAATGGTCATCTTAACCTTTCATATGGGAAATTAAGTCCATCAAACTTGGGTGGACAATAGATGCTAGATTTAACACTAATAGATGCCATGATGTATAAAACAAATATAGTGATTAGCAAAATAAGAATCTCTCTACAGTGGTTAAATAAAATATCATGAGCACCAAGCTCTGATACTAATTGTAAATCACTTAGAAGGGGGTGCATAGGTGATGTCTTAATGAAATGCGGAATTTAAAAATATATACTAGTTAAAATTAACACATAAATAGATACCAAATAGTGGAGCTGAATTCTCGATGAAGGGCTCTAGAACTTCTCCTCAAAATTTTCCCTTAATAAAAGTTGAGGTGCTTAATTGCTCTCTTGGTTTAACAAGTGTAAGCACATGAAACTATATCAAGAATGTAAAGATAGACAAGTAATAGCAAGTAAGATATAAACTAGAGTAAGTTGAGTTGAGCTGAGAGAGAGATGGTAAGCAATCGCAAACATAAGAGAATTGTTTCGAAGTTCGAGCCACTTGCTCTATGTTCCCCCTTCACCGCAATGAAGGATTTCACTATGCACAATCCCATAAGATAACTCAAAAATACAAGTTTTCTCAAGAACTCTAAGGCCTGCAAGTCCTCACTTGGTATGGCAATACCTACAATACAAGTCTGCAATCTTACTCAAGGCCGCAACCTCCAACCGCTTAAAATACATGGATAAACACTTGGTGATCAATCTCCTTGACCACAAATAATGAACTCTCACAAGCAAAACTTTTGTAGAGTAAATAAAGGAGATTGGATCAAGCTTGTGTGAGAAAAACTTAGAGATTTTTTAAGTGAAAACTCAAGAAAAACTATTGGGGAAAATTCTTTAAAGATGTATGAATTTGTAGTACAAAAACAATTTCTCCCAAAAACTTGTTTTCTTGAATTTTCAAATCTTTTCAAAAACTAAAACATGAATTTTTCTTTCAAAAACTTGGTTTGAAACTCTCTACAATAGGTCCTATTTATAGAGAATAGGATGAGCCCATTAGAAACTAATTCCAATCATTAAAAACATATTTAAACCGAAATAAAATAAGATGCAACCGTTTGGGAATAAAATAGAAATCAAATATTCAAAAGATAGCCATTAGAGGCAAACTGCTGCTTTAGCAGCAGTGCGGTCGACCACCCGGTTGATTGCCAATGGCTATAGAACTAGCTGTTGGAGCCAGCGATCGATCGTCCAATCGATTATCCAGAGTAAAGTTTTCTGATGTGCACAACTGGCGGTCGATCAGCTGATCGACTGTCCACCCCAGCTACCCAACGGTCGATCGCACTGTCGACCGCGTGCACATTGGGTGCACATTCAGTCGACCATCCAATAAACCCTGTACACATGTCAGTGGCTTGTCACACCACGGTCGACCGACCTAGGCCAAAACACTATTTTTTGTAACTTTAAAATCCTTTTAAAACAAAATAAATTTCTAACAAATCTACAAAAATAAGTTCATGTAAATATTTTATAGTACAAATATGTGGTATTAAAAATCAACATATATTACAAACATGTGAACTTTTTTTGAGTTATGAAATACAATTTTGAAATGAAAACTATATTTTTTAAAACAATAAACTTTAAATTGAAAGATAAGTTTTTTTTCAAAACTTGAATAAATACAAAAATAATTTTCTCAAACTCATTTGAAGCACCATTGTGTATGGATAAAATCCAGTATACATATAAAATAATATTAACTTGTTTTTGAGAATATCTTTAACAAAATCAAAACACAAATTAGTTAAACTGAAAATCAAAACTTTTATTCTTGAAAAACTAATATCAAACTTTTGTGTGTGTGCAAGCTTGAGCAATCAAGTCTAATCTAAACTTCCCAAAAATCTAAACATCCTTACAAATTAGAGTCTTCTTCTTGAAATCATCTTCTTCATCTTGACTGGATCAAACTTGATTTATTTGAGCTATTTCTTGAGTGCTTGATATGATCTTTATGCCTTAGCTGTTGATTCAAAAAATGTTAGCTTTAAACTTGATTTTGAGTTTTTTGAAGAAGCTAGACACCAAATTAAGATCTTGATTAATATCTGAAATTAAATAACATAAGATAATTAGTACTATAACTACATGAGTTAATCATCATCAAAACTAGAGTGATAGACCTTTGTGCCAACAATAACTCCTCCTCTTGGATAATCTAGATGTTTAAAGGCTTGATGCACATGCTCAAGTCGTGAGTCCTGCAAAAGTGGCTAGTTAGTTCTTTTTGCTCCTTTGGTTTTTCTGGGATGGGCTAAAAATAGGTGTGTGGGTGTGATTATTCATCAATTATGCATATTTATATTACAGTTTCCAACTTATTTTGTAATAAAACTCTGCTACTTGACCCTTTTTTGTCTCATGTGGGCAGATTGGGAGTATTAAAGGTTGAAAAGGATATTAAAGCCTAAAAGGCCCCTTAATTAGGGATTATTGAAGAATCTGAGTTAGTTTCAAATTCAACCCACATTGAAGCCCGTTAAAGAAAATAAATAAGCTATCAATATAGTAGTCGAGGCCAAAACCAAGAGTATATTTATAGAGCCAACACCATATCAAGCCTGAAGGCTAAAACTCAGGGCCAGAGGCCGTGGACTTGCTGTAGATCCATGGCAAAAGCCGCAAAATGCTACAGTCCTAGGTTTTTGAGCCCTGGTTTGACACGTGGCTGTGATGTTTGGGAGCCAAGTTACTGAAGCCTATATATACCTCTTCAGCCACAGAGAAGGAAGCAACAGAGAGCAAAGGCTAGGGTTTCTAAATTTAGGGTTTAGATTAGGATTTTTCTTTCTTTTCTTTTTTATTCCTTGTATTTCTCCTTTCTTTGTTGATCTAGGAGTAGAATAGAGAGACATCCAGAGAAAAAGATAAAGAGATTGCAAAGAGAGTGATAATCTAATGCAAGACTCCTCCTTTATCTTCATAGTTTCTTGATCTAATTGAATTTCTTTTAATTAATTATTTTTTATTTACATGCTTTTCTTTATTTTCTTTGTTAGTATTATTAGCTAGCTTTTTCTTCATTGCTGACTAACCACTAACCCACTAACTTTTGTTTGATCTTGTGACCCAAGTGAAATAATTAGATGCGTCAAATAGGTTTTACTCTTGCAAAAGCCATTAATGGCTCATGATGATGGGTTCCTAACATCTAGATCTTGCTAACAAACTGACTTGCAATTCTCTTTTATTTTATACTTGCCCTTTGTAGTCTTAATGACTTAATGCTAGACTGTTTCTTGTTTGCAAAGATTTGATATTAATCCCCTCTTATAGGTCATGCTTTGAGTAGCCTTGCAATCAAGCCTAATATCTATCAATGATTGATTTGTCTCTAAAACTTCATATTTCATACCACATCTTCACATTTATTTAATATTAAATTCTGCTAATAATACCTTTCTTGCATGTTGCTAGGTCCATGGCATGAAATGAAGAAGAAGACCTAAATTCACAATTTAATTTGTGATTAAAAGCCTACATGAATAGTCAATGACTTTGGAGGGGTGTTTTATCAAAACTGGGGGCCAATTTCAAGAAACCAAGACAACCAGCCGACAGGGGGACAAGAGAGGACTGTGCAGCAGGCTGCATCGCGCACGCGGCCACCCTATGGCTGCGAAAACGCGGCCATATCCATGTTTCCACGGCTCCCTTGTGGAGCCGCGTGCCAAGATTTGACGCGTGGCTCGTACGTGTACCCTGATATCCCAGTTTGCCTATAAATACCCTGGGGTTTTCCAGAGCCAAGGGAGAGGAGTTTTTGAGTAGTTTTTAGGATAGTTTTAGTCGTTTCTTCTCCATGTTGTGTGTAGGGTAGTTTAGGTTAGTTGTTCACCTTCTTCCTCCTTTGTATTTTTCATTTCTTGTAGATCTTGTAATAGAAGAGAGAGTGATACATGGTTCGAAAGCAAAAGTTCTTGTAATAGAAGGTGACAAGTAATGAAAGATTCTCTCTTTACCTCTCTTTATTTTCTGTCTAATTCCTTTTATATGTTTAGCTAATTTTCTCTCATGGCAACTTACTACTAATCACTAACTTGCTAACTTCTTACTTGATAATCCCATGAATCTAATAGCCTCTACTTGGCCTTACTCTTGCAAGAGTCATTGATGGCTCATGATGATGGATCTAACACTCTAACATCCTAACTCTCTAACAAGCTAACATTATTTTACTCCATGCTTACTCTTGTTTAGTTTTGATAGTTTAAGTGTAGCTTGAACTTGTTTTGTTGAGTTTGGATTTGAAAGTTATCGTACGGGTCATGCTTTGAAACGCTCTTGAACTAAGGACTAGTGATGGCCAATGATACATGTGAGGCAACTATCACTAAGAGGTTAGTATATTAGTGGAACCATTAGTAGTTAGTAGCTATAGATTTTCTTTCCTTTTCACTTTGTTTTAGAAATACTATCAAAAATTACAAATACATTCTTTTCTATGTTTCCCACTTCTTTGTGTTTCACCGTACTTCTCTTTTCATTCTTTATTTTCTTTTCTTTTCATTCTTTCGAACATTGAAGAACTTTTAACATACACGTGAACATACCGTGCAAGCTTCTATCGCCTCCTGTCCTGGTGGATTCGACTCGTTTTAGCCTCTATGCTATAACGGAAGTATCGAGGAAGCCAAAGCACGCACTTTTAACTCTTGATTTCAAAACATACACTTTTCGTGCACGGTTTTCCCAAGATCAAATTTTGGCGCCATTGCCGGGGATGGGAACGATTTGATTTCACGTTTTTGTTAACCTTTCTTCTCTTTTTTTTGGTGTGCAGGTTAAATTTTTAGCGTTGCAGAAGTCCACGCTTGCTCTTGTGTGGTTGGATAAATTCTTGTATATTCTTATTTTTTGCTGCTAGTTTTTGTTTATATTCCTGTATACTGTAACAATTATAAGAACTAAAATGTAGAAATTGGATGCAGTTTAGACATTTGCATCTAGGAACGTGTCAATTTTTATTCCAATATACTGTATTTTATTCTTGTGTTGTTGTGATCTTGACAGAGGTGTACATATTGCATTGCATATAGTATAGGACAAACACGTGGGTGATTTACTCTCTTTGTGCATTCATTCTTATCTATATTGCACACTTGCATGAATTGAACTTAAGGGCAAAACCCAATACAACATAAGGTGGGGAAGTCATTACGCTCCCTTAGCCCAAAAAATTACCTCCCCACTCATACAACCTAAGCCTTAATAAAAACTGCTAGACATTGGCCCCTAGGGATATCTCGGACTCAATTAAGAGATTGACCTAAGGGAGAAATTGTTAGAGCTTGTTTCTTGTCAAATCGATGTCTGAGATTGGGGATTGAGAGGCGAAACCTCGAAGAACAGTGGTTTGGCATAATTAGGCTCGTTGCTCCGGCATGGATACCTCCCACTGATCTTGCCCATACCTGACCGATTAACTCGTGGTCAGATTCTAATAATGTCCCCCGTGGACAGTCTAACCTGTTAGGAGTCGTCTACATCTAAGTCAACCTTAGTATATGCTTATTTTTTTCTTTTTCTTTATTTATTTGTTTGTTTGTTTGTTTTCTCTTTTGTACATTGTGATATGGATTTTAACAACAACATTTTTTTTCAATCATAATATGAATCCATATTTCACCCCGACCTCATTTGACTCGGATAACTCTGACCCGGCTATGTACAGCATGACCAACAATATATGCCGAGTTGGGATTATCTGACTCAATATGACCCATATCCCCAATCTTGTTACCATAATTTTAAAATAATTTCAACTTTTCACAGAGTCAATGGGGATTCACCTCTCCGAGTCAAATTGTCAACCACCTTGTCTATAATTTTCACAATATTCATTCCCCGATTTTGATTCATATACTCCTTTTCCTGTTCTACCAACCGAAGAAAAATCCAATTTGGAAAGGAGTATGGAAGCTATGCTTGAGTCCCAACAACAAATTCAAAATTTGCTAAATTCACAATCCTTCCCAAATTAAACTCCATATACTCCTTTTCTAGAACATCCAATTGAAGAAGAGTCTGAGCTAGAAAAGCATTTGGAAGTCTTTGGTGAAAACGTACAATAATTTCAAAATATGTTGGACTCATAATCACAACAAAATTTTCAAGACTCATGCTCATTTTTTTCCAGTCGCACCAATTCAAAATAAACAACCATCAGTCCTGAACTTGAGTATGGAACCCTTGCGTGAGTCCGAGCAGCAAAATCCGATGGACTCACAATTTCACCATAATTTCCAAAATCAACTTTCATACTTGTCTTTTAAAGAAAAATCAATTGCAGAAAGTATAGAAGACATGATTCAGACTCAAAATTCTGTTATCCGGCCTATCAGTAGGTTAGACTCAATAATGAGCAATTTGATCAATGAGAATGAGGAAAGTCTTTCTTGCCAGCCTTTGACCAATCCTTATATCCCTAACTCTACCGGTTGGACCCAAGAATCATGTTATTTTGAAAATCAAGATTAAATTTCAGAACGCACATTTGAACTTGACTAAACTCCCAAGTTAGAAAAGTCGCCTGGACATTCTGGTAAGTTATTCCTTGCCTGAATTTGAAATTGAACCTTAATGTGATCTCGAACCTCATGTTAGTAATTTTATTTCACTTTTTGATTCAATAATGACCCCAGTATTTTTACCAGATTTTTTCTCTATTCCAGAGTTAACTTTGAATCCTGTACCAGTGCACCGTAAAATTGAATCACCAAATCTTATGATCACACTTCAGTGATGGGAAAGTGTGTGAACATTAATTCTTTGGTCTGGACCCCATTTTTGAACCAATTTCGACTCCTTTTGAATCTCGACTTAATCTGAGTCAAATTCCCGAGTCGGTATCGGTTTTTGTTCTTGTTCCAATTGAGTCCAAATCAATCATCTCTCAAAATCACACTTCATTGCTGGACAAAGATGTTTAAGAAAATGATTCAGTAATTATTTTTGAAAATTGAAAGTTGGATGGGGGTAAATTTTTCAATAAGATCATATAGTTCTCTAATATTTTACTGGTCGTATTAGAGAGGTCATTAGTGGTTTTCTGTAAGATTCACGATATCTTTATTGGGTAGCAATACTTGGCCCAATCAGACCACCATCGGAGCCATCACCATTAGGTAATTTTCCTTCTCTTCCCATTTGTTTCATGTATATACACATTCACGATGCATTGTGGACAATGCATGAGATAAGTGTGGGGGAGAGTTTACTAACGTAGGTTAGTTTTAAAATTTCTTTCTTTTACACTTCTTTTTAGAAAATTTCTAGAGAAACCCTTTTCTTTTCTTTTTATAAAACTTTTTGAAATAAGAGAAATAATTTTGATTTATTTTTAATAAATTAAGATTATCTTAGAAATTAGGAAGACCTAAAATTATAAATTTTAAACTGAGTCAAAATAATAAATCTTGTTTAAATTTTAGGATAAGAAAGTAAGATTGGAAAGATAATTTGATCTTGAATTTTTTACCTTAGATTTATGCACTTCACACTTACACAATTTTTTGGTTTGAAACAAAGACTGAAAATGCCATAAAACATATATATTAAAAAATGATGATAAAATCACTTATTGAAGTTGGGTAATTATGCCTCAGGAAGCATGATTATTCAGATCTAAAATGGTGGACAAAAATAAAATTAATCTCCTTTAGTTTTGTGGCCTTGTTTACTCGAGTCCTTAAGTTCGAGGGATGTTTTCTCATCTGGTGTCCTAAGATCATCTGCTTTGGGAGTCACCGACTAAAGGCTCACTACCCTGATAAATAAGAAAGCCTAAGAAAACTAAGGAAAGAAAAAAGAAGAAAAAAATAAAAAATAAATAAATATACAAAAATCAATGGCAGAAAAGTTTGAGTCGATATTCAAAAAATCTTCACTATTCACAAAGTGCATATTTTTCTGAGAGTTTTTATGAAAGATCAAAGAGTCAATTTAATTTTAAATTCTTATATTTAATTTATAACAAGATTTTGCATTTCGACTTAGTTTAAGGAAAAATAATTTCTGGTTAACCTATGACCTTGAATCACTTATATTTTCGCAAAAATACTTCAAACACTTTTCTCTATTTCAAAATACATTTTCAAAATACTAATATTTGATTTCTTTCTATATAGATTTTGTGGGTGTAATCCGCTGAAAACCCTCAGGAGACAAAACTCCTCCTCTAGGGGAAACCTAGAGGTTTAACGGCTTGTTGCACATGCTCAGTGCAATCGCGTCACCTGCGAAAGTGGGGTAATAATTTTTTTAGTTTTTTGTTTTTCCTAGGACGAGCATAAGATAAGTGTGGGGGTGTGATTACTCTCTAAAACTGCATATTTCATACCACATCTTAACATTTATTTAATATTAAATTCTGCTAATAATACCTCTCTTGCATGTTTCAGGTCCATGGCATGAAATAAAGAAGAAGACCCAAAATCACCATTTAATTGGTGACTAAAGCCTACATGAATAGCTATTGACTTTGAGGGCTGTTTTATCAAAACCGGGGGCGAATTTTTAGAAACCAAGATAACCAGCCGACAGCGGGACAAGAGAGGACTGCGCAGCAGGAGGTGTCGCCCACACGGTCGCCCTATGGCCGCGTTTCCACGGCTTCCTTGTGGAGCAGCGCGCCAAGATTTGACGCGTGGCTCCGTATGTGTACCCTGATATCCCAGTTTGCCTATAAATACCCTGGGGTTTTTCAGAGCCAATGGAGAGGAGTTTTTGAGTAATTTTTAGGATAGTTTTAGTGGTTTCTTCTCCATGTTGTAGTGTAGGGTAGTTTATGTTAGTTGTTCTTTTTCTTCCTCTTTTGTATTTTTCATTTCTTGTAAATCTTGTAATAGGAGAGAGAGTGATACATGGTTAGAAAGCAAGAGTTCTTGTAATAGAAGGTGACAAGCTATGAAAGGTTCTCTCTTTACCTCTCTTTGTTTTCTCTCTAACTCCTTTTACATGTTTAGCTAATTTTCTCTCATGGCAACTTACTACTAAACACTAACTTACTAACTTCTTACTTGATAATCCACATGAATCTAATAGCCTCTACTTGGCCTTACTCTTGCAAGTGCCATTGATGACTCATGATGATGGATCTAACACTATAATATCCTTACTCTCTAACAAGCTAACATTACTTTACACCATGCTTACTCTTGTTTAGTTTTGATGGTTTAAGTGTCGCTTGAACTTGTTTTGTTGAGTTTGGATATGAAAGTTATCGTATGGGTCATGCTTTGAAACACTCTTAAACCAAGGACTAGTGATGGCCAAGGATACATGTGAGACAACTATCACTAAGAGGTTAGCATGTTAGTGGAGCCGTTAGTACTTAGTAGCTATGAGTTTTCTTTATTTTTCACTTTGTTTTAGAAATACTATCAAAAATCACAAATATATTCTTTTCTATGTTTCCCACTTCTTTGTGTTTCACCGCACTTCTCTTTTCATTCTTTAATTTCTTTTCTTTTCATTCTTTCGAACATTGAAGAACTTTTAACATACACGTGAACATACCGTGTAAGCTCTATCACCTCCCGTCCTTGTGGATTCGACTCGTTTTAGTCTTTATGCTATAACGGAAGTATCGAGGAAGCCAAAGCACGCATTTTTTGTTGGCCCAAAGGCCTATCACCCTAGTTTTGATGATGATCAACTCATGAAGTTATATTTACTAATGATCTTGTGTTTAATTAGTGACAGATTCATTATCAAGATCTTAGTAGGTGCATAGCTCTACAAAGGATAAAATGTCAAGTTTTGGAGCTAGCACCGGTTGATTCACGAGCCTATGCATCAAGACCACATCAATTTGTTGAGCTCGTTGGATTGCACTTGGACCAAGTCAAGAAGATGAGAAGGCTTCAAGTGAAGACTTCAAGAAGATGAAGACTTGTGTCTAGGTATAAGATTTTGTTTTTGTTTTAGATAAAATGTAAAGGATAGAGTAGTTGGTGGATTGCTCAAGTATACCCCACACACACACTCTTGATTTAGTTGTCTTTTCATAAAAGAATTTTCAGTTTAGAAAAGACTTTCATTTTGAATAATACAGTTTTGTTTTTGGTGTTTTCTCATATACATGTTTTAATCCAAACCAAGTTTAGAGCTTAATGTCAAAAACTTAGATATTTCATCTTAATTGTGTAGTGGATCATATCCATACACACTATGCTTTAATGAGTTCAAAATATCTAGTTTTTATTTGAAGATGTTTTGGAAAAACAAAGTTTAGAAAACATGTTTTGGAAAATACAGTTTTTACCTTGAGCCAAATATTTCCAAGTTACAAAAATAGTCCAATCTTTTATAACATGCCTTGATTTTGTGCAAGCATGTTTGTATATCAAAGTATATTGGTTAAACTATTTTTGTAGATTTTTAAGTATTTTATGGGATTTTATTTGAGCCAAAAAGACTAACTTTTTATTCCCTGAAAAACTGTTTAAGGCTTCAGATAAGTCGACTTGCTTCCTTTATAGTCGACTAATCCTGAAGTCGGTCGATCGGCTCGGTCGACCGACGTGCACAGATGTGCACGCCTTTGTGCACTGGAGGACGGCCGACCGTACGGGTCGACCGCTCCAGAGAGCTCTGCTCTCTGGAAATTTCGGCCGACTGTACGGGTCGACCGACAGAGAGTTCGACTCTCTGCTCCAATGGCTCGGTCGACCCGGGCGGTCGACCGTGGCTCCAACGGTCAGATTTCTGACCGTTGGCGGTCGACCGGCAGCTCTGACAGAGCCCCAACGGCTAGTTTTCCAGACTCTATATAAAGGGTCATTTGGGGGCTGTTTTCTTTAAGATTTGGAGATAGTTTTAGAGCCAGTTTTTCCCACTCTTTTCAGAAGTTTTTCTCCACAAAATAGAGAGCAAATATTTCCTATCTAAAGGAAAGTTTTATCAAGAGTATAAAAGAGATTTTCTTGAGTTTTTCACCAAAGATTCTTTCCTTGTTTTCTCACACAAACTCTTGAGCATCCATTGAGCTATTCATCTTGTAGGAGTGTTGTAGTGAGAGTTTTTATTGGTGATCAAAGTGTTTAGATCACCAAAGATCTTTTCTTTGTTCTTTGAGGAGACGGGCAAGTGTGCTCGTGGTTGTTTAGGGTTCGGGTGCGAACTCTTGTTGATTGAGGTGCGGCCTCGGCGAGCCGGTGGGCTTACGGTGTGTACGGGACTAGAGAGTCCGAGGGCTTGTAGATGTTGCGGCACTGAGGAGAGATCCATTGGGATCTTGCATAGTGGAAATCCTTCGTGTGTCGAAGGCGGGGATGTAGAGCAAGTGTGCTCGAACCTCGAAACATACCCTTGTGTTTGCGATTGCCTTTTCTCTCTCTCTCCCTTACTTGTTTATATCTTGCATTCAATTATTGTCTTTACATTTACATGCTTGATATATTGTGCTTAAATTGATATACTTGCTTGGGTTTATTTGCTAACACTTGTATTCAACCAAGAGAGCCAACGCGGCACCTTAACCCATTCAAGGGGAATCTAGAGGAGTTTGTCCAGAGCCCTTCACGGGGAATTCGGCAACACTCTTTGGTTATACGTGGTGTTTAGTGTAAGAAGTTTTAATTTGATCATAATTGTTTTAGCTTCTGCATCATTCATCTTAAGTGACCATTAGATTAGCCATCACCTATTCACCCCCTAGGTGAATCTTCAATTGGTATCAGAGCTTGGTACTCTGATTTGGGTCTAACAACCTAGAGTTAAAGATCCTCATTTTTAGGCTAATCACAATATTTTGTACACACACCATGGGATTTATGTCACCACCCACTTTTGACATTCTTAACATCCAAATTTGGAAGGTTAAGATGTCTTTGTACCTCAAGGCCCTAGGCATTCATGTTTATCTTGCCACTACTAATAATGCATATTGTTTAGATGGTAAGAATTTTGAGGCTAACTTAAAAGCCCTTAATGCTTTAAAGTCTACCCTAGATGATGTTTATTTATCTAGAGTTTCTAACTTTGATTCGGCTTTTGTAGTACGGAATACCCTCACCTCCCTCGGCGAAAATGATCAATACTATGCGTGGAGCGATTCGGATGTTGGAAGCGACACCTCCAACAAGTGCTATATGGTCCAAGGGGTTAACCCCCTTGAGGTAACTACCGAATCTGAGGATGAGGATGTAGACATGCCATATGATGAGCTATCTACTTTTTGTCATCTATTGCTTGAAAAATATGACATGATTAAAATGGAAAATAAAAATTTGAAAAAGAATATTGCTTGCATGCATAAAGAACATGATTCATTTAGGAATAATATTGCATGCTTAGAAAAAGAGAATGAGGTTTTGAAAAATGAATATGTTTCCCTCTTGTCAAAATTGAATGATTTATGTGAAGGGAATATGTCTTTGAAAAATAAGATTGATTTGGTGGAAAAACAAAAAGAAGTTGTTTTTTAAGAAAATATTACTTTAAAAAGAAAATTTGTTGAAAAAGAAAAGGAAGATGTTTGTAAAAAGAAAAAGAAAAATGATTTTATTTCTCACTACTCTTTACATGCTACCATTGATGATAGTGAGATTAAGAATTTGAAAAATAAAATAGATAGTTTGAGTTCAACCTTGAACTCATGTGCTTTTAACCATACTAGGTTGGAGTCTTTGTTTTCAAAGAAACAAACTCCATCCATTCATGCACATCATCATCATGCATATGCTTATGTTGCACGTCACGATCACAATCACTCACATAAGCATACTAAGGTGTACACTTGTACACATTGTGGCCGCAAAGGCCATTTAGCAATGTTTTGTTTTGATAAGATATATCATGTAAATTTTGCTAATAAGAAAAATGTTTGGGTTCCTTACAAGACTAACCCCAAAGGACCCAAGAAAATATGGGTACCAAAACCCCCACCCCATGTTTTTAATGTAGGTGAGGGATCTCTCAAGACGTGAGAGATTTGGTGCCTTGGTAGTGGATGCAATGGACTTGATGGACATACATTTGGATGCCTCGCTATTAAGGATTTTTGGTGGAATGGCCACCATGATTGGAGCTTTGGAGTTGGTAACAATCTCTAAACTCCCATTTTATTTTTGTACATGCTTATTCATTTGTGAAATCATATAGCATGTTCATGTTTATTTGTTTTTATGTGCTTCAGGTGGTAAAAACATGCTTAGATGTAGTTTTTATCAAAACTTGATTTATATATGTATAAATAGTGAGTTACACGTGATTTATATATGTTTACACTTCATGCTCATTTGTACCCACTATATGCACATGTATAGCCTAGTTTTGATGATTTCCACATTTATACTTGTTTTGCCAATTTTCATGTTTTACTTCATGTATATGTATTTTTAACTCAAATCTAATAAATATACATGTATACCCGTGAGTCTCTTGCCTTCATGCAAATAAATTTGATAGACTCTTTTATGTTTGGGATATGTATGTATATTGTTAGGATTGGATAAATCATACATATGCCTAGAAGTGTAATATTTTTTTAAGAAAAATAAATTTTCATGTTTTATAAAATGTTATTCGTGTTAGTTTTGAGCTTCAATGACTATTTTCATGAAAATGCTAAACACATGTTTTTTAAACACTCACACTTTATTTATTTCTGTCATGACTTAGTTTCATGGACGTATTTTTTTTGAGCTTCATAGATCGAGTGTCAATTCTTGTATTTGGTATGATTCATGAAAAACATATGCTTTGATTTCATATTTTTGAAGGATCTTTAACTAGTTTTTCAAAAATTATCTTTAACTAGTTAATTATTCTTCATTTGGTAGTGATTTTCAATGCTATAATATTTTCAAATTTATTTTTGAAAACCCCTACCTTCTATGGGAGGATGGATGGGCGATTATGCCTTGTATGCTTCATTGAAAATCTTCTATCTTGAGCATATGAATGGTGGTAGGTTATGAGTTATACACTTGATCTTATTGTTATGTCAATTGGTATCATTGGATTCTTTCAATTGGTATCTAAATTGATAATTTTTGTATAAACTCATATTTTGTTTGCTTATATATGTATGTATCAATGTCAATTGGTATACTTATTTCATACATATATATGATTTGAAAAGTCACCTAGAGGGGGGTGAATAGGTGACAATGCTAATCAAGGGCAAATAAAAAATTTAAAGCTACAACAATCACAAGATGAATGCTAGCAAATAAGTATGACAATGAATATGATGAGTAAATAATAAGAGCAAGCAAAATAGAGTAAGAATTGCAAGAATGTAAACCAATCGCAAACACAAAGATATGTTATCGAGGTTCGAGCACCCAGCTCTACTCCCCGCCTTCCCCAGAAGGATTCTAGCTACTTCCACTATCACAAAGATCTCAATTACAATGGAGTACCCAACTCCACAATCTCAGTACAAGAAATTTCCTTGGTAGTCAAAAGACCACAAACTCTCTCTTTCAAATATCTCTTCCCTTACAAAGGTCCTTAGAGAATATTGAGTAGGAATGAAACTCTTTTGTGTGTAAGGAAAAGAATTTGAAATCAGAGAAAAACTTTTGAAAACCCTTCAGAAATTGAGAGAATTTAGCTCAAAAACCAAGAACTTTGAAAGCCTTAAACTTTTGAATTTTTGCAAAGATTGTTGTTGTAACCAATCTCTCCCCAAACACCCCTATTTATAGGAGAGGGCTAGGGTTTAGGGATAAAACATATTTACTGATGTTTAGGAGGTAATTAGATCAAAATATATCCTTAAACGGATTTTTAAATACAAAAGACAAAAATAAACAGCACTTAAAAATCTGCCCGTTACTGTTCAAACGGTCGGATCGGTCGACCGGGCCGGTCGACCGGTAGTATAAAAATTTGACCGTTACAGGCTATCGGTCGACCGACCCGGTCGACTGATACAAACTGTGACAAAAAATAAATAGTCCGGTCGACCGCCCCGGTCGACCGACAGACGTGCACACGGATACGTGCATCTGCCAGGACTCCGGTCGACCGGTCCGGTCGACCGGACCAGACTGACATAGGCTCGGTCGACCGACCCGGTCGACCGGATCAGGTCAAAAAGCCAAATTTAAAAAGAAATAAAAGAGGATTTTGATTTTATCAAAAATACTTTTGAACAGGGATTAGTATAAAACACAAACATATATCTGTAGGCAAAATCTTGTATGCAAAATATTTTTGTATAATTTATAAGAAATTATTTTGGAATGAGCATGTGCGCAAAAACGTGTGTGATAGAGCTTCAAACCTATCCACTATTCTTTAACAAACTATAAACTGAAAAACAAGTTACATGAAGACTTCTTGTGCTATCTTCAAGTCTTTGAGCCATCCAATGCCTTGCTAGTGCCTTCTCTTCTATGATCCTTCCTTGATGTGCAATTTGCCTTCCTTGCTTTGTGAAACTTAGAAGTTCTTGCAATAGCTAAGCGAATGGTCTCTAAACATGGTACAAACCTGAAACTTATCTTAACAAACTTGTTAGTACCAAATAGCTCATATTTGGTTTGTCATCATCAAAACACAAAACAATTGAAGAGTGTAACCTCTTGGGCCAACAATCTCCCCCTTTTTGATGATGACAAAACAAATAGGCTATTAACAAAAATATAGGGTAGGAGAAAACTCCCCCTCAAATTATGCTATACTTGAAACACAAGAGTATGCTCTAGATGCCAATAATTGAAATGATGCACCAATTATTGAAACAATTAAAACAAATATATATAAAACACAAAAATTGCTCTTGATACAAAAATACCAAAAACAACTAAAACACAAGAATTTATTTAAAACACAAAAACTCATAAAAACAAAACAAAACAACAAAACATATAAATTCATATGGAACCAAGACCAAATGAACTTATTTTTGTCCATGTAAACTTATTCTCCCCCTTTTTGTCATACATCAAAAAGGGTTATGAAAAACATGTTTATTCAATAATACAAACATTAAGTTCTCCACAAATAAACGAAAATCTAGCAAAATCAAGAGGTTTAGTGAAAATATCGGCTAGTTGTAAATCCGTGGAAACATAATCAATATCTATATCACCTTTCTCAAAATGATCTCTAAGAAAGTGATATCTAATCTCAATGTGCTTGGTCTTACTATGTTGATTTGCATTTTTGGTCATGTGTATAGTACTAGTATTATCACAAAATATTTTTATATGATCAAAGTGCAAATCAAAATCAAGGAGAGTATGTTTCATCCAAAGGACTTGTGCACAACAAGCCCCCGCGGCAACATACTCCGCCTCGGCGGTTGAGAGAGCTACGGAATTTTGTTTCCTAGAGGACCATGAAACAAGACAATTACCAAGAAATTGACATGTCCCACTAGTACTCTTTCTATCTACTCTACAACCCGCATAGTCAGCATCCGAATAACTAGTCATAGAAAAATCTATAGTTTTCGGATACTAAAGACCCATTCCAATAGTGCCCTTAATATAACGAATAATGCGTTTTACCGCAATAAGATGAGACTCTTTAGGACAAGATTGAAATCTAGCACAAAGACACACACTAAACATGATATCCGGCCTACTTGCCGTTAAATATAAAAGACTTCCTATCATGCTTCTATATAATTTAATATCAACATTTTTACCTTATTCGTCCTTATCAAGCTTGGTTGTAGTTGCCATTGGAGTGTTGCAAGCCTTTGATCCTTCAAGCCCAAACTTCTTTACTAGCTCCTTTGCGTACTTGGCTTGGTTAATGAAGGTTCCGTCTTGCAATTGCTTGATTTGGAGTCCAAGGAAGAAATTGAGCTCACCCATGGAAGACATTTCAAATTCTAGTTGTATTACCTTCTCAAAATCCTTGCATAAAAGCTCATTAGTAGATCCAAAAATTATATCATCAACATAAATTTGCACAATTAAAATATCATTCTCAACATGCTTAGTAAAGAGAGTTGTGTCTACTTTGCCTTTAATAAAATCATTTGAAATGAGAAAACTAGAAAGCCTTTCATACCAAGCTCTTGGAGCTTGTTTCAATCCATACAAAGCTTTATCAAGTTTAAAAACAAAATCGGGATGAACATGATCAATAAAACCGGGAGGTTGAGAAACATAGACTTCTTCATTAATAAAACCATTTAAAAATGCACTTTTTACATCCATTTGAAAAAGTTTAAAATTTTTAAAACATGCAAAAGCTAGTGTCATCCGTATGGCTTAAAGCCGTGCTACGGGTGCAAAGGTCTCCTCAAAGTCAATTCCCTCAACTTGAGTGTAACCTTGGGCCACTAACCTAGCTTTATTCCTAATGACATTTCTGGACTCATCCATCTTATTTCTAAAGATCCACTTAGTACAAATTATTGGTCTATCGTGGGGCTTAGGAACAAGGTGCCAAACTTGGTTGCGCTCAAATTGATTGAGTTCCTCTTGCATGGCAAGCAACCAATATGGGTCCGTCTCGGCTTCGAGAATGCCTTTGGGTTCAAAATGAGAAATAAAAGCAAAGTTACTACATATGTCATGGAGTTTGGAGCGCGTTGTGACTCCTTTAGATGCATCACCCAAGATGAGCTCCTTAGGATGATTTGTAGCGTATCTCCAAGCTTTAGGAAGCGGTTGAGTGCTTTCCTCCTTATCCTCTTGAACTTCACCAATAGGATCTAGCTTTTCTTCTTGAGTGGGTGAGTCCTTCAAGGATAGTCTCTCCATGTCTTCACCTAGTGGTTCAATCTCTACAACATTCTAAACAACCACATTAGATTCTTCAAATTTAACATGCATGGATTCTTCAATGGTTAGTGTAGATCTATTGAAAACTCTATATGCTTTGCTAGTAGAGGAATATCCAACAAAGATAGCCTCATAAGCCTTAGCATCAAATTTACCCAAATTATCCTTAGTATTTAAAACAAAACACTTGCATCCAAAAACTTTAAAATATGCAACATTTGGTTTTCTAGAATGATACATTTCAAATGATGTTTTTGAAGAATTTTTGCACAAATAAATACGATTCGATATATAGCATGCGGTGTTTACGGCCTCGGCCCATAAATATTGAGGGAGGTCATATTCACTTATCATTGTCCTAGCCATCTCTTGAAGTGTTCTATTTTTCCTTTCTACAACTCCATTTTGTTGTGGAGTTCTAGGACAAGACGTTTCATGCTTAATTCCCTTTTCATCACAATAAGTCATGAAGAGTTGGTTAATAAACTCACCACCTCTATCACTTCTTATTCTCAAAATCGGAAAACCCTTTTCTTTTTCAACTCTTTTTCGAAAAATCTTAAAATGAGAAAAAGTTTGATCTTTATTTTGCAAAAAGAAAACCCAAGTAAAACGGGAGAAATCATCAACCAAAACAAATGCAAATCTACTTCCATTTAAACTTTTAGTTTTAGTTGGTCCAAAAAGATCCATATGAATTAATTCTAAAAGCCTAGTTGACATGATATCCTTGATTGGTTTAAAGGAAGACTTGGTTTGTTTCCCAAGTTGGCACGCACTACAAATGCGGTCTTTCTCAAAATCCAAGCAAGGTATACCCTTCACCAATTCCTTTGAATTAATCCTAGAGATATGGTCAAAAGATGCATGTCCTAATCTTCTATGCCAAAGCCAAGAATTTTCATCAAAAGCATTTAAGCATTTAGTAGAACAATCTAAATTAAGCATGTCAATAATATAAACATTATTATCACGAAAACCGGTAAGAATACAAACATCGGATTTAACATCAAGAATCTTGCATGAGGAATCATCAAAAATAACTTTAAGTCCACGATCACAAAGTTGGCTAATGCTAAGCAAATTATGTTTTAAACCATCTACTAAAACAACATTCTCTATAATAGGAGATGAACCAATTTGAATATTACCGATACCGATGATGGTGCCTTTGGAATCATCCCCGAAGGTGACGGAGCCACCTTCCATGTACCTTGATAGGGTTGTGAAGTTGTTGATATCCCACGTCATGTGTCTCGAACAACCACTATCAAGGTACCACCGCTCCCTACGTCTTGGAGCCTTGGTGTGTACCTACATCAAACATTTTAGGACTTGATTTTGGTACCCACATTTTCTTGGGTCCATGAGGGTTAGAGCCATTAACCCAAACAAGATTATTTGAACTATGCAATTTATCATAACAAAATTTAGCTAAATGTCCATTTTTGCCACAATATGTGTATCTATACACTCTACCATATCTAAAAGCATAGTGAGTGTGTGATTTGTGAGCATGGGCATTGTGAGCATGAAAATATTTAGCATGAGAAGTATTATTTGAAGTGTGAGCATGTGAAGTGGGCTTCTTAGAAAACATGTTCTCAAGTTTCTTGGTATTAAAAGCACAATCATTTAACACTTTTTCAAAATCATTCATTTTGGATTTAAAAGAAGAAATTTCTTTTTCATCAATAATAGGAGATTTTGCCTTACAAGCACTCTTGTAGGCACAAAATTCTTTTTGCATGGAAATGAAATTAGAAGAAATGTCATCTTTTTCTTTTGAAACCAAAGCAAGTTGATTTTTAAGAAAAGCAACTTCTTTTTGTAATTTTAAGCATTCAAGTTTCTTATTATCATAAGTTTCAGAAAGTTCTACAAATGCATGTACTAGAACTTCCTTACTTAGTTCATCATCTTCATCATCATGGGATTGAGGGGTTACCTTAGGTGTGTTTGCCATGAAACACATATTAGCTTGATCCACCTCCTCTTCGGACTCGCTTTCCGAATCCCATGTTGCTTTGTAGGCTTTCTTTTCCTCCGGCTTCTTTGGCTTGAAGGAGGAAGTCATTTTCTTCTTGAACTCCGGACAATCCGCCATGATATGTCCGGGTTTGCGGCAATTATAGCAAATGATCTTCCGCTCCTCTTTGCCTTCGAATCTTCTCCGGAAGTTGAACTTGTTCTTTCGGTACAACCTCTTGACATTCCGCACAAGTAGGGTTAGCTCCTCATCTTCTTCTTCGTCTTCATCATCGTCATCATTGGTGGATGAAGTCTTAAAGGCAATGGATTTCTTCTTTGAAGTAGTTGCCTCATCTCTTGCTTTCTTCTCCATCTCATGGGTCTTTAGGTTCCCAATGAGACTAATGATGTCCATCTCGTCCTTATCGTTCAACTCCTTTAAGGTGGTGGCCTTGATCTCCCAAGATGGTGGAAGAGCCCGTATCACTTTGCGCACCTTTTGATCATTGGAGATGACGTCACCTAATGAAGAAAGACCATTTGTAATTTTAGTGAAACGAGTAATCATACAATCAATGGATTCTTCATCAAGCATTTTGAATGATTCATATTGAGACCTCAAGAGATCTATCTTAGCTCTCTTGACTTGTGAAGTCCCTTCATGTGTGACCAATAAGTGTTGCCATATCTCATAGGCGGATTGGCAATGAATTACCCGTGTGAGGTCATCCTCATTCAAGGCGGTTAAAAGGGAGTTTTGGGCTTTTGAGTTAGCCTCATATTCTCTAAAGTTGAAGTCGGTCCAAGTGCTCTCATCTTCATTGGGTGCTACATAGGGTTTGGTCAAAGACTTAGCCACTAAACTACCTAGTGATTGCATAAAGATAGTCATCCTAACCTTCCAAATAGGGAAGTTGAGTCCATCAAATTTAGGTGGGTTTTAATGTTGTCGGCCATGTTTACTAGTGTATGAATGTATGAATGGAAATGTTGATTAGCAATATTTTAAGGATCTCTCTATGGATGTTAAGCCAAACCTAGAGTCCAAGCTCTGATACCAATTGAAAAGTCACCTAGAGGGGGGGTGAATAGGTGACAATGCTAATCAAGGGCAAATAAAAAATTTAAAGCTACAACAATCACAAGATGAATGCTAGCAAATAAGTATGACAATGAATATGATGAGTAAATAATAAGAGCAAGCAAAATAGAGTAAGAATTGCAAGAATGTAAACCAATCGCAAACACAAAGATATGTTATCGAGGTTCGAGCACCCAGCTCTACTCCCCGCCTTCCCCAGAAGGATTCTAGCTACTTCCACTATCACAAAGATCTCAATTACAATGGAGTACCCAACTCCACAATCTCAGTACAAGAAATTTCCTTGGTAGTCAAAAGACCACAAACTCTCTCTTTAAAATATCTCTTCCCTTACAAAGGTCCTTAGAGAATATTGAGTAGGAATGAAGCTCTTTTGTGTGTAAGGAAAAGAATTTGAAATCAGAGAAAAACTTTTGAAAACCCTTCAGAAATTGAGAGAATTTAGCTCAAAAACCAAGAATTTTGAAAGCCTTAAACTTTTGAATTTTGCAAAGATTGTTGTTGTAACCAATCTCTCCCCAAACACCTAGTTATAGGAGAGGGCTAGGGTTTAGGGATAAAACATATTTACTGATGTTTAGGAGGTAATTAGATCAAAATATATCCTTAAACGGATTTTTAAATACAAAAGACAAAAATAAACAGCACTTAAAAATCTGCCCGTTACTGTTCAAACGGTCGGATCGGTCGACCGGGCCGGTCGACCGGTAGTATAAAAATTTGACCGTTACAGGCTATCGGTCGACCGACCCGGTCGACTGATACAAACTGTGACAAAAAATAAATAGTCCGGTCGACCGCCCCGGTCGACCGACAGACGTGCACACGGATACGTGCATCTGCCAGGACTTCGGTCGACTGGTCCGGTCGACCGGACCAGACTGACATAGGCTCGGTCGACCGACCCGGTCGACCGGATCAGGTCAAAAAGCCAAATTTAAAAAGAAATAAAAGAGGATTTTGATTTTATCAAAAATACTTTTGAACAGGGATTAGTATAAAACACAAACATATATCTGTAGGCAAAATCTTGTATGCAAAATATTTTTGTATAATTTATAAGAAATTATTTTGGAATGAGCATGTGCGCAAAAACGTGTGTGATAGAGCTTCAAACCTATCCACTATTCTTTAACAAACTATAAACTGAAAAACAAGTTACATGAAGACTTCTTGTGCTATCTTCAAGTCTTTGAGCCATCCAATGCCTTGCTAGTGCCTTCTCTTCTATGATCCTTCCTTGATGTGCAATTTGCCTTCCTTACTTTGTGGAACTTAGAAGTTCTTGCAATAGCTAAGCGAATGGTCTCTAAACATGGTACAAACCTGAAACTTATCTTAACAAACTTGTTAGTACCAAATAGCTCATATTTGGTTTGTCATCATCAAAACACAAAACAATTGAAGAGTGTAACCTCTTGGGCCAACATGATTTTCATGTGCTTAACTTTCAATTGGCACACATTTTTAAAAGCACAAAGTTTATGATAAAAAATAAAACTTTTGATCATTATGTTTACTATTGATATCAATATGTTTCAACTTCATATTTGTTAAATTTCAATTGGTATCAATACAATAATGATTATTTTCAATTTGGTATCTTAAAATTTGTTTGTTTTACAAAAGCTCTGATACCTTTAAAAATTTTGTTTAAGAAAAATTAAAAAATAAAAAATTTGACTTGTATTGCCTATATGCAAGGAGAGCTTAACATCTCTTCTACATATAGATTCATGTTGAGTGTATTGTATATTGAGGAGCTTGACAACTCTTCTTTATGTGGTACACGTGTGTAGGGGGAGCTTCACATCTCCTCTTATGCATTACATAATATGTGTTATGTGAGTTAGGGCTTGTCATCCCTTCTTCATGTAATGCATATGTGTAGGGAGGCTAACTTAGCGTCTTCCTCTTCATGAATGTATATCGCATATAAATCTTTATTGATTGATTTGTATTACCCCTTCTTGATCTCTTTGTTTTTCACAAAAAGGGGAGAAAAATTTGTTTGATTTGATTTTACTTTGAACCCTTTGTTGATGAGTGACAAAAAGGGGGAGAAGTATTTGAGTTTATATGCATGTTTTCATTGCTTAAGGGGGAGAAGTATTTATGCATATATGTTTTGTTTTGCAAATAGGAGAAAAAGATTTATTTTGTTTTATCTCCATTCATTTGCATACATGTTTATGAGCTTCATTGCATATATTTATTATTTTGTGTTATGCATGAGTTAAGGGGGAACTTCTTTGAAGCTTTACTTTAATCCATGCATATATAACTTCATGAGTTTTGTCATCATCAAAAAGGGGGAGATTGTTGGCCCAAAGGCCTATCACCCTAGTTTTGATGATGATCAACTTATGAAGTTATGTTTACTAATGATCTTGTGTTTAATTAGTGACAGATTCATTATCAAGATCTTAGTAGGTGCATAGCTCTACAAAGGATAAAATGTCAAGTTTTGGAGCTAGCACCGGTTGATTCACGAGCCTATGCATCAAGACCACATTAATTTGTTGAGCTCGTTGGATTGCACTTGGACCAAGTCAAGAAGATGAGAAGGCTTCAAGTGAAGACTTTAAGAAGATGAAGACTTGTATCTAGGTATAAGATTTTGTTTTTATTTTAGATAAAATGTAAATGATAGAGTAGTTGGTGGATTGCTCAAGTATACCACACACACACACACTCTTGATTTAGTTGTCTTTTCATAAAAGAATTTTCAGTTTAGAAAAGACTTTCATTTTGAAAAATACAGTTTGGTTTTGGTGTTTTCTCATATACATGTTTTAATCCAAAACCAAGTTTAGAGCTTAATGTCAAAAACTTAGATATTTCATCTTATTTGTGTAGTGGATCATATCCATACACACTATGCTTTAATGAGTTCAAAATATCTAGTTTTTATTTGAAGATGTTTTGGAAAAACAAAGTTTAGAAAACATGTTTTGGAAAATACAGTTTTTATCTTGAGCCAAATATTTCCAAGTTACAAAAATAGTCCAATCTTTTATAACATGCCTTTATTTTGTGCAAGCATGTTTGTATATCAAAGTATATTGGTTAAACTATTTTTGTAGATTTTTAAGTATTTTATGAGATTTTATTTGAGCAAAAAAGACTAACTTTTTAATCCCTGAAAAACTGTTTCAGGCTTCAGATAAGTCGACATGCTTCCTTTATAGTCGACTAATCCTGAAGTCGGTCGACCGGCTCGGTCGACCGACGTGCACAGATGTGCACGCCTTTGTGCACTGGAGGACGGCCGACCGTACGGGTCGACCGCTCCAGAGAGCTCTGCCCTCTGGAAATTTCGGCCGACCGTACGGGTCGACCGACAGAGAATTCGACTCTCTGCTCCAGTGGCTCGGTCGACCCTGGCTCCAAGGTCGGATTTTTGACCGTTGGCGGTCGACCGGCGGGTCGACCGGCAGCTCTGACAGAGCCCCAACGGCTAGTTTTCCAGACTCTATATAAAGGGTCATTTGGGGGCTGTTTTCTTTAAGATTTGGAGATAGTTTTAGAGCCAGTTTTTCCCACTCTTTTCAGAAGTTTTTCTCCACAAAATAGAGAGCAAATATTTCCTATCTAAAGGAAAGTTTTATCAAGAGTATAAAATAGATTTTCTTGAGTTTTTCACCAAAGATTCTTTCCTTGTTTTCTCACACAAACACTTGAGCATCCATTGAGCTATTCATCTTATAGCAGTGTTGTAGTGTGAGTTTTTATTGGTGATCAAAGTGTTTAGATCACCAAAGATCTTTTCTTTGTTCTTTGAGGAGACGGGCAAGTGTGCTCGTGGTTGTTTAGGGTTCGGGTGCGAACTCTTGTTATTGAGGTGCGGCCTCGGCGAGCCGATGGGCTTGCGGTGTGTACGGGACTAGAGAGTCCGAGGGCTTGTAGGTGTTGCGGCACCGAGGAGAGATCCATTGGGATCTTGCATAGTGGAAATCCTTCGTGTGTCGAAGGCGGGGATGTAGAGCAAGTGTGCTCGAACCTCGAAACTTACCCTTGTGTTTGTGATTGCCTTCTCTCTCTCTCTCCCTTACTTGTTTATATCTTGCATTCAATTATTGTCTTTACATTTACATGCTTGATATATTGTGCTTAAATTGATATACTTGCTTGGGTTTGTTTGCTAACATTTGTATTCAACCAAGAGAGCCAACGCGGCACCTCAACCCATTCAAGGAGAATCTAGAGAAGTTTGTCCAGAGCCCTTCACGGGGAATTCGGCAACACTCTTTTGTCATACGTGGTGTTTAGTGTAAGAAGTTTTAATTTGGTCATAATTGTTTTACCTTCTGCATCATTCATCTTAAGTGACCATTATATTAGCCATCACTATTCACCCCCCCTCTAGGTGAACCTTCATTTTTAACTCTTGATTTCAAAACATACACTTTTCATGCACGAGTTCCCAAGATCTATGATCTAAAGTGAGACATATATCATTCAAAGAGATTAGTTTAGTTAGTGGGATCAATTAGTGGGAAGTTAGCCATGAGTTTTATTTCTGTGTTTTCATCTCTTTTTTCCACCAACACCAAAATTACCATATTTTCTCCTCTCTTTTTCACTTGTTTTCTTTTTCTTTTTTCTTTTTCTTTTGAAACAAAGAAGAACCCATTTTTTGATTTGTTAAATACAAAAAATCTTCTTTCGCATCCCCCTGTATATACGACCTGGAAAGCCACTATCGCTATTGCAGAGTATTCAGAAAAGTTAAAGCACAGACAAGCATGATCTCTGATGTCAAAATACCATTTTCTATGTCCTGGTTTTATCTCGATCATTCACTGATCGAAGTATTTTACTTCAATTGGAAGTGATAAAGCCTCATCTTCATGTGCAAGTGATTATTTATGCTTTTGGTCAAGTACTTGCTCTCTTCAAGTGCAAGTGATTCTTTATGCCTTTGGTCAAGTACTTGATCTCCTATATATTTTTTCCTGAAGTCTCGATCATCATGTGATACTGGATATGTTGTGTTAAATAATATCTTATGATTTCACACGCTATTTTATTCATCTTGTCCCAGTTTTTTTCAGAAGTTTTCTCTGGCTTTTCCTCTAAACATAGAGAATTTTCGGGGTTTGATGCTGTCAGCGCGTCCATCACCTCACATTTTTACATGTCAAAATTGTTCGTGCCGTCAAATTTCACCAAGTCAATCATTGATAGCTAACTATTCACGGTACTCACCGCGGGTTGACTATTGCCGGCCATCTTCTCCAGTAGATCTAACAACATAATGTGGAAACAATTAGTGAAAACAAATCCAAATAGATAAAGATCCTATCTTTACCTCCAAACGAAAATGTCAAATAGTTTCCAGAGTAATTTGATCTACCCGAATGAAACTCCCTGTCGAAAACCCGAAAACTCTGATATCACTTATTGGGGAGGTCTACGTGTAAATACCAGAGTATTGCCACAAAACGGCCACAATTGGCAAAAGCAAAATAGAGAGGAAGAAAGAAAGAAAAACACAGATTTAACGAGGTTCGCCAATTGCCTATGTCCTCTGGGTAGAAGGGGAGAGAAATCTTATTAATCAGTCAATTCAGTATACAAATATTAGGGCAATAACTCTCTTTATATAGCTAGAGAATCTACGAAGAAAAGAAAATTAACAGATCTGAATTTGGATCAGAAACGAATCTATAATATAAATAGGAAACTGCTCAGAACCATCGTGTGGTCGACTACCAGTCGACCACTCTCTATGCAGGCTCAAGTCTGTGCTATGGCCAGTCAACCGCTAACTGTGCAGAGCCAAAAATCATGTTCTGGATGGCCGACTCGGCAGTCGACCGACTGTCTTCTGCTGCACTGCTCCCTCTGGGCAGTCGACCGCTACAACACTTTTCTCCCGGTGTCCATGTTTGTGTACGGCCGATCGATTGGACAATCGACGGAGCTTTGTCTTCAGCCCTGCTGAACTTCTAGGGTACGCCGTTGAACTCCTAACTCTGAGCTATCTTCTCCAATGAATTTAAAAAACTCTCCCCCTACATTGATAGCCTTTGTTACGTTTTTTTCGGATCCAATCTTATTTAAACTTTTATCCAATTACTTCTCTACTCGATGTGACACTAATCTCATACTTTTTTTTTTTTTTACCAAACTTATAAACTCATATATGACACATTCTCTGCTTCTCTGGACATTAGGAAGTGGAAGTTTAAGCAAAATGTCCATTAATTTTCTTTATAATAATCTGACTGGCTAAAAAAGAGCCAAACAATTAATTCTGATGGATTTAAACCACTTAAGCTCCGCTCAAGTTAGATATCGAACATACGGTTTTCGTTCATTTTTTTTCCCGAAATAGATTTCTTACAACTGAAAATCTAACTAAAGGAAGAATCCCAGCATTGTTTTTATTCTTACTTTGAGAACAACAACTAGAAACCATTATCCATATCTTTCGTGCATGTGTGTGAGCCACACAGACACACATAATAGGGCCAATCCCGCGTTGACAAGCGTATTGCCCTCTTATAATATGTTATGTGTGTGGGTCACATAACATATTATAAGAGGGTCAATACACGTGTCAACGCGGGATTGACTCTTTTATTGTATGTGTGTGTGGTTCACACATATAAACCGAACCCGTGCGTGTGTGCCCTTTTAGGTGACAAGACAAGTGAAAGGGTTAGCCAGCGATGTAACACTCCTCGGTCTTAAGAATGAGGTTCCAGATTCAATTCCTACAGCTGTTGAGCATGGACATAACCTCTAGTCCAAATGCGGAAATTCTATCTTCATATGACAAATAGAGTTCATTGTTTTGCAATTGTCAGTTATATACAAAAGAGGAAAGGAGTGAATTAAGTAAATTAATTCTCTCTTTCCATATTAAATACTTGCCTAATATTTCCCAATTCCATGAACATTCGAAGGCTTTCCATTATTTGAATACAAGCTAAGCTAATATATAAAGACCAGTAGCAAACCACAGAAGAAGAGATCAGAGTCACAAATATTTGCTCATCAGTTTCACCTAGAGATCAATCATGGCATCCAAAAGCTCCATGCTCATCCTCGGCCTCCTCCTCCCTGTCCTCGTCCTCCTATCTCTTGTTATGTCTTCATCAGCTCGTCCTGTCGGTGAGTATTTTCTTCAATGATTGTTATAGTCTGTGTTAAAATGTTATCATTGTTTATTTTTATAGGCTAATTTTTTTGGCGTTTTGGTTGCAAGATGGTGCTTATGACTGTGATTTTGTTGGGAAGTGCAAGACTCAGGCAGACTGCGAGGCGCCCTGCAAGGCTAGAGGCCACATACCATGGTTGTGCATCCCTCACCAGCTGCAGCTTTCTTGTTGTTGCATCAAAGCAGAGAAAGTGTGATTTTATGTACTCAACTTGTGGGAGTAATCTGATTTGGCTTTAAATCAATAAAAGTAGCAGTGTTCTACATAGCTTCTTCCCCTTCTCTCTTTGTTCTTTTCACTCCAATGTATTACTAGCATTAGTCTTTGAGTATTCTATTTTAGGAGTTTGGTTCGCTATAACAAGAATAAAGACGAACAGAGTCTATGATTCAATAAAAACAGAAGAAAAGAAAAGAAATTACTTGCATTTAACTCACAACTGTAAAAGAGTTCACGACTTATGACTTATGACAACCAAACAGGCCCATAGTATAATATTAAATTTGGAATCTTTTGTAACTCAATCTCATCTTCTTACAATTAACAAAGAAAATGATGATCAGACCAAGGGTCTCTAAACCTGGATACATGATCAGAGCTATGGTCACAACGGTGTGGACGTCTGCCCACACTGGACTGTATGTGAATCTGTCCTTCATCGCAAAGAGTTGAAGGGAGATGTTTTTCTTCTCCCCACTTTAATTTTTCATGACCAGCTCATAGTCGTGCCCTCAGGGTTTGCATACCCAGCTCTGGTTGCCACTACTCATTGAACAATGTCAGTTGTCATATTTGTTTTTTTTGGAACAAAAGTTATAGTTTGATCTTGAACTTAGAAACTCTCTATAAGCTAGCCTTATACTTTACCATCAAGCCATGCTCTATAACATTATGAAGTGAGCTTTATCTTGTGATTAGAATCAGACGAATTAAATATTGGGCTCTTAATCCAGAAAAAAAGCCCCAAAAGCTTGGGTCCAGTCCTGCTCAGTCCCCTCTAGCTCTAGCACAGGTTATGATCTTCCGGTAAAGTACTAGTTTTCAATAAAAAACTTCGCAACATTACATGAAACTTTTTTGAAAATTTATAAGCATGATTGCAAACTTTTTTGAAGCAAAACTGTTGGAACCCCCGCGCTCCATTAAAAAGTAGTTAACGAAACAAACCAAGTAGTACGCGGACAAATAAGCTAAATAAAAAGGGCAGCCACAACAAAAAGCCTCACTCCTCAAGCAAATACATATAAAGTTGACATAAAGTCATCAGGTAATAAACGGAGCAAAATATAAGAGCAGGTTGGCGGCGTACAGGAGAAGATCACCTCCATGTCTGAGACCTTCATCACTGAGTCCTCTTCACCCTCCTCCTCTGAGGGTGTAACCGGCAAGAGAGAGGTGATCCTAATGCTGGTGATCCACCATCTTCGCATCCCTGCTACAAAGAGCGAAGATGTTTGGCCTTGCCACTTTCTTTTGATAAGGTTGTCCTAGGTGAGCATAGCAATCCTGGATACAAGCCAGAGAAACGCTTTGACCTTTAGTGGCCCAGAGAAGCCTTGCCACCGCACAATCGACCCCTGTTGAGTTGAGCAAGCGGTATATGGACCTAACAAAGTAAACCTTTTTGACGACCCAAATCCATGAAGTGCACTCATCGAACGGGGTAAAGATTTCAAGGTGGCATACGAGACTGATGCAGAGATTTCATAGGTCCAACCGTTAAGGTACCGGCAGGGATAGATGCCGTCTCTCCCCCTTCCACTGAGATGACACAGGTATATCTACCCTAGGCGCCAACGTGCAGAAATCGGGATATTCTGGTTGAAGGGAGTGAAGTCCCGCTTAATTGTCTTTTCAAAAGCCTAAGTAAGAACCATCTTTGAGGGAAAGGGTAAAGGGCTGAGAAAAACACCTCCTGATGCTTAGCAACGCTCCTTCAAAATCCTGACAAGTTCGAGAAATTTCTAGGTTTCCCACTCCAGATTGATGTTCAGTTCCCATACTTGCGTATGAAAATAGATGCCACAGGGGAAGAGTGGTTAGAAATAAACTCCAACACCATTTGGAGAGAAGGGCTTTGTTCATGTCTCTGAGATTCAGGATGTTTAATCTCCTTCCTCCTTGGGGCAGTACAAGATAGGTGAAGGGGAAGGTCCCTCTTGGACACCAAGGTTGCTCTCGACAACTAGAGAGGTTAAGTAAACCGGGCCAAAAAAAGTAACTGAGCTCTTGTGGCCGGTCCTGACCATTTCTCAAAGCACGTGAGAACGAATTTGAGAACAGACACCAGGGCAACATTACACTTGCCAAGAGTAAACTATCATCGGCGTATTGGAGGTTAACTACCGCATTCGAGTCCCTGATCAAAACCCTAAGGGTTAGGGTCTCAAAGAGACAATCCCACTAGACTTAATCGTAAGCCTTTTGGAAATCTAACTTGAGGAGGTATTTGTAATGTCACCCAGAGGGGAGAGAATAGGTGAAGTGCTAATTAAATGCTGAATTTAAAACTTGGGCTAACAAAAAACTAAACACATAAAATAAATTTCAAAGGCTCAAGCTGAATTCCCTGTGAAGAACTCTAGAACTTTTCTTTAAGATTCTTCTTTTGTAAGAGCTGAGGTGCTTCAATAGCTCTCTTGGATCAAAGAAAGTGTAGGCACAACATCAAGCATATGTAAATAAGCAATAATATCAATGCAAGATATAAATAAGAGTAAAGTTGAGTTGAGTTGAGAGATAGGCAAATGCAA
>JAVJIF010015399.1:0-130207 GCA_038442645.1 Agave tequilana
AAAAAAAATTATACTACAAATGTTTTTACACCACTTTCGTAGGTGACGTGATTGAACTGAGCGTGTACAACAAGCTATTAAACCTCTAGATTTCCCCTAGAGGAGGAGTGTTGTCTCCTGAGGGTTTTCAGCGTTGCACCCACAAAATCCGTAAAGAAAGAAAATAAATGTTAGTATTTTGAAATTATTTTGAGATAAAGACAAGTTTTGAAAATATTTTTACAAAAATATAAGCGATCTAAGATCATAAGTCCACAAAAAATTATTCTTCCTTAAACTTAGTTGATCGGTCACATATATTGCATATATATTATCTCATTCGTGTTTATTATCTAATAAATCCTATTGATAAGTCTTATTTTTATTTAATAATGTGCAAGCCCATCACTAATGGAGGTGGAAGGAAATTGAGCCCACTTTAATTCTGATTTAATTAAATTTAAATTTTAAATAAAGATGGGAACAATATTCAGGAGGATAGGGATAACTCTAGCTGAAGATCAACGTAAATCAGAAAGATAACACCAAATGGAAACCGATAAAATTCAGATTTCTATAAATCTATTTTGGTTATCTAAAGATCACCCGAGGATAACGTCAAATACGGAGTCCAAATTCAAAATTCAAAGGGATAAATGGTTAGAGAGAAGATCAATGGATAAGATGAAGCAATTTTGACTCAAATTCAGACTGAATACATTTTAGTATTTGAATCATAACTTTTATTACCGAATCTCACATCTGATGATTTAAGATGATCTAGAAAGAAGACTTAAAGGGCTACAACTCTTACGTTGATAACTGTTTCGAATTCTATCGTTTGATAAGTTATATTCAGCAATCAACACGCCAACAAGCTGCAGATCAGAATTGAATTTTCACATCAAATCAAGTTTGGAGATAAGAGGAGGATTCAAATTCAAAAATAGTTAGCTCCTCTTATCTCCTCACTCCTCTCCCTCTGGTTTTTGCCTATAAAAGAAGGGAGTTTACTAAAGGAGGGATCAAAGATTAGTTATAGTTTTTCTCTTTATTTTTAGGGTTTAGGTTCATTGTTAGATTGTTTATGAGAAGTTGTATCTCAGTTCTTAATCTGTAGTTCAGTTCAGAACAAAGTGAGAGAGAGAAAAAGAGTGATCGTAATCTAAAGTTAAAGTGACATCAATAAAATTCGACAGACTTCTTTTCTTCTCCAACTCAAGGGTATGTTGAATTTCAATTTAATATTTTCTTTTTTAGTAATGAGTAGCTAAATCTCTTCTTTCTAGGCTTACTAATCTCTCCTCTCTCCATTGATTCTTGATCGGTATTAATGAAAAGACCCAACTGAATCATATGAATGCCTTAAACTAAGCCTTGTTTATTGCGAGTGTTCTTGAAGGCACATGACGATGGGAATTGATTTTGAGCTTAATCTTGAAATTTATCATTAAAAAGAACTTTTTTTATTTCATGCTTGCTTTATTGCTTTGATGGTTTAACATTTAATTCAAAGAAAGATTTCAAAAACTAAAGTTCGATTTTAAAATAAACTATCTTATGTGTTTTACTGTTTTCTTGATCTCTTTTAAATACAAGACTAAACTTTTTGCCTATTATCTCATTGAGGCACTCGAACTTTTCAAGAAAAGAATTTAGAGTTTGGTAAAGATTAGTGAGCCCAGATTTCTCTTTATTAAAAACAAACAAACACCATCACTATCAAAGCCTTTGAAATATCATTTTCTCCAAAATCTTTCTCAAGTTTTAAGTTTTCTTTAAATCATCTCTCTACTCTCCATTCCCTTTTCACATAAAAAATATCATCACCATTCTTTACTTTTGAAACAATACATTGAAAAGTTTTCATCGCATTCCTCCTCGTGATTATGACCCATTAGCCCAAAACTACACGGTAATTCTCACTGCATTTACTTACAATCATTAGTCTATATGTAAGATCTTGTCTTCAATTAAGGTAAGAATTCAAATTGGATTGAATATTTTTATCCTTCATAAAACTTAGATAATATGCACTTTGTGATAGTGAAGATTTTTGGGATTTCAACTTTAGCCATTAAGCCATTTATTTATTTATTTATTTTTTCTTCTTCCTTAGTTTTCTTAGGCTTTTTAGTTTACCCAGACAGTGAGCCTTTAATCGAATTTGATCGGGGATAACCAAGCACTCGAAAATGTGTGTTTTGTAAAATCAGTAAAAGCGTGTGTGCTAATGTTCCCTCGATACTTCTGAAAACACCTAGAAGGGGGTGAATAGGTGTTAATGCTAATCTAATTAGCTTTTTAAGCAAGTATGTATGAATGATGCAACCGGTCACTCAAAACAAGAAATTGAAGCCGAATTCCCCATGAAGGGCTCTAGAACTTCTCCTTTTTGATTCCTCTAGATTATGATTTGAGGCGCGTAATTGCTTTCTTGTTGAGATGAGTAAAGACCGAAAAATGCAAGTAAATGAAGTGGGAGCAAAAATGAAGTGCAAGCAAGAGGTATCACAAGATAAAAATGTAAAGCAATGAAAATAATAAGGAAACCAATCACAAACACAAGTAATTTGTTTCGAGGTTCGAGCCACCACTCTACCATCGTGAAGGACCTACTGAAGGTTTTTACTATCCGCAAAGAGAATTTCAAGAGGTCTACATAAGACCGGACTACCGAACTCCCACCAATCCAGCCTCTACACAAGAGGGATCTCAACACAAAGAAAATACAAGCAACAAGGTGATCAAAAAACAAACTTCTCTCTTACAACACCTTATAGAATGGGAATGATTTTTGGCTCAAGAAGTGAAGTGAGAAAAATTCAGTTGTAAAGAAAGTAAAGAGAGCTAGAAAACCACTGAAAAACCTTTAACCAAGAATGCACTTAGAAGAGAGAGCTTTGAAAAAATTTTCTTTTGAAACTCAAAACAATAGGGATTTTCTTTAAATTTAACAAGGGACCAATGCCATCTATTTATAGGGATTAGAAGAGATCTTTTCATCATTAAAACTAGGTTAATAGGTCAGGAAATAGCTCCAAGAAATTCAAAGATAGCTGAAAGAAACATCAACATCAAATCCAGAAATAGTTTTTAAGAAACTAGCCGTTGGGGGCTGCTGGCGGCTATCGGTTGATCGGCCCGGTCGACCGGCAGTCTATCTGGCAAACTAGCCGTTGGACTCGGTCGACCGGAGGCTAAACAAAAAATAAAATCTTTGTTCTGTCGGTTGACTGGCCCGGTCGACCGACAAAACCCGAGAGCAAGGATCAGTCAGTCAGTCGACCTGCCGGTCAGACGTGCACAAACGTGCACGCCAAAGCCACAAGGCCTGATCGGCCGGTGCGGTCGACTAATCAGGCCTGAAATAGACCCGGTCGACCGCCCGGTCGACCGTTGGGCCTGAAACAGTATTTTATATGGGAAAAATATTGAACTTTGAAGAATTTTTAAAATATTTTTAAATGGCTAGATGATTAAGTAGCATGCTATAAGGGATGGTATACATGATATAAACTAGATGTAAAAATATAAAATATTTTGAGTCATGTATATCAATTAAGACA
Source organism: Agave tequilana (assembly GCA_038442645.1). Classification (NCBI taxonomy): domain Eukaryota; kingdom Viridiplantae; phylum Streptophyta; class Magnoliopsida; order Asparagales; family Asparagaceae; genus Agave; species Agave tequilana. The sequence goes on from JAVJIF010015399.1 coordinate 3,549, forward strand.
TGCACCTAACTCAACTAACCAAAACAAAAACGTATTTTTGAAAAATGAAAGTGTGTGGGTGTTTTCTTGAGCCAACTTATCTAACCTCATTCTTTAACAAACTAATTCTTACAACGGTTCTAGGTGACTACAAGATCTTCAAATTAGGGCTTCTCCATATGCAATGTTGAAAGCTTGAATCCTTGATCCCGAATTGAGTCAACTTGAGTCAAAAATACCTTCCTTTAGGGAAGAAGACATCTTAAATCCTTAGAACCCTGAAACACACTTAAACACTAAATATGATTAGTACCAAAACTCAAAAACCTGTGATTGTAACCTTGGGTCAACAATCTCCCCCTTTTTGATGATGACAAAACATATGAGTTATTTACAAAAAATGGGAAAAAATGGAAAAGGAGCTTGGAGGCTCCCCCTCAAATCATGCTATATATATGAATGGCGATATACATGATTGAAAAGTAAAAACAAGAACTTGGCATAAAAAAGACATAAGAATTCAAAACATATAGCTCAACAACAACAATAACTCAAAACATAAAACACATAACTCAAAACTCAAAACTCAAAACTCAAAATACATAACTCAAAGCTCATAACTCAAAAACTCAAAATAATAAACTAACCTTTTCTCCCCCTTTTTGTCATACATCAAAAGGGTAAACATTGTAAAATTTTTTCATGATTTCATAACACAAACATTCAATTCACCACAAATAAAAGAAAATCTAGTATAGTCTAGTGGTTTATAAATATATCGGCAAGTTGAAAATTGGTAGAAATATAATCAATGTCAATATCACCTTTCTCATAATGATCTCTAAGAAAGTGATATCAAATGTCAATGTGCTTAGTCTTACTATATTGATTTGCATTTTTAGTCATATGAATAGTACTAGTATTATCACAAAATATCTTAATATGGTCATAATGTAAATCATAGTCAAGGAGAGTATGTTTCATCCAAAGGACTTGTGCACAACAAGCCCCCGCCGCAACATACTCCGCCTCGGTGGTTGAGAGGGCTACCGAATTTTATTTTTTGAAAGACCATGAAACAAGACAATTACCGAGAAATTGACATGTTCCACTTGTACTCTTCCTATCCACTCTACAACCCGCATAGTCGGCATCCAAAAAACTCATCATGAAAGATTGTCCGGTCTTCGGATACCACAAAACCCATTTCAATTGTGCCCTTGAGGTATCTAATAATGTGTTTTACCGCAATCAAATGAGACTCTTTAGGACACGATTGAAATCGAGCACAAATACATACACAAAACATAATGTCCAGCCTACTAGCCGTTAAATACAACAAGCTACCAATCATGCTTCGATAAAGTTTAATGTCTACGTTTGTACCTTGTTCATCCTTATCAAGCTTTGTGGTTGTAGCCATGGGAGTTTTGCTTGTCTTAGCCCCTTCAAGCCCAAATCTCTTGATAAGTTCCTTCATGTACTTGGCTTGATTGATGAAAATCCCACCTTCCTTTGCTTGATTTGGAGACCAAGGAAGTAGTTAAGCTCGCCCATTATAGACATCTCAAATTCCTCTTCATGTATGATTCAAAAGCTTTGCAAAGATTTTCATTAGTAGAACCAAAATATGATATCATCAACATATATTTGAACTATAAGTATATCATTATCAACATGTTTGGTAAACAAGGTAGTATCTATTTTTCCTTTATTAAACCATTAGAAATAAGAAATGAAGAAAGTCTTTCATACCAAGCCCTAGGGGCTTGTTTTAAACCATAAAGAGCTTTGTCTAGTTTAAAAACAAAATCCGGATGTGTAGAATCAACAAAACCCGCGGGGTTGTTTAACATACACCTCCTCTTCAATAAATCCATTTAAGAAAGCACTTTTTACATCCATTTGAAAAAGTTTAAAATCTTTATATGAAGCAAATGCAAGTGTCATCCGTATGGTTTCAAGCCGTGCTACGGGTGCAAAGGTTTCCTCAAAATTGATACCTTCGACTTGAGTGTAACCTTGGGCCACAAAACATAGCTTTATTCCTAATAGCATTTCCCGACTCATCCAACTTGTTCTTAAATATCCACTTAGTACCAATTGTTGGTCTATCATGGGGCCTAGGAACAAGGTGCCAAACTTGGTTGCGTTCGAATTGATTGAGCTCCTCTTGCATCGCAAGCAACCAATATGAGTCGCCCTCGGCTTCGAGGATGTTCTTTGGTTCAAAATGAGAAATAAATGTATAGTGCCTACAAAGATCGTGAAGTTTAGAACGAATAGTTACCCCTTTTGATACTTCACCTATAACAAGATCCTTGGGATGATGTGGATTGAATCTCCAATCTTTTGGTAGTGGTTGAGTAGTCTCCACTTCAACTTCTTGGACTTCATTTTCTTCATCACCCTTTGGTATGTCTTTAAGAGTAGGTGAGTCCTTCAAAGTAGTTCTCTCCATGTCTTCATTTAGAGAATCTATTTCTACAATATTCTCAACAAACACATTAGATTCCTCAAACTTTACATGTATAGATTCTTCAATAGTCAAGGATGACTTATTGAAAACTCTATAAGCTTTACTAGTGTTAGAATAACCAACAAAAATCGCTTCATATGATTTTGCATCAATTTACCTAAATTATCTTTAGTATTCAAAACAAAACATTTACAACCAAAAACTTTAAAGTATGAAATATTTGGCTTTCTAGAATAATAAATCTCAAAAGATATTTTAGAAGTGTTTTCATAAGAAAAACCCTATTTGATATGTAGCAAGATGTGTTAATGGCCTCGGCCCATAAATAATGAGGGAGACCGTACTCATTTATCATTGTCCTAGCCATCTCTTGTAATGTACGATTTTTCTCTCAACGACTCTATTTTGTTATGGAGTTCTAGGACAAGATAGTTCATGCTTAATTTCATGTTCTTCACAAAAAGTGGTAAAGGGTTGGTTATTGAATTCACCACCTCTATCACTTCTTATTCTTAAATAGAAGAATCTTTTTCCTTTTCAACTCTTTTCTTAAAGGCTTGAAAATATGAACAGGCTTGATTTTTGTGTTCTAAAAAGAAAACCCAAGTAAACGAGAGAAATCATCAACTAAAACGAAAGTAAAACGATTCTCACTTAGACTTATGGTTTTTGGACGACCAAACAAATCCATATGGATCAACTCCAAAGGTCGTGATGTCATGATATCCATGATTGACTTGATAGAGGACTTGGTTTGTTTCCCAAGTTGACACGCATCGCAAATGCGGTCCTTTTCATATTTCAAGTAAGGAATACCTTTTACCATTTCCTTATTGTTTAATCTAGATAGATGGTCAAAAGAAATGTGGCCTAATCTCCTATGCCACAACCAAGAGTCATCATCGAGGGCTTTCAAACAAGTAGCATTGCAAAGCATATTAGACATGTCAATCATGTATATATTATTTTCACGAAATCCGGAAAATATACATGTATTGATTGTCTATCAATAACACTACATGCTAGGTAATCAAAAATAACATTAAAACCTTTATCACAAAGTTGACTAACCCTCAAGAGATTATGCTTGAGGCCATCAACTAAAATAACATTTTCTATTAAAGGAGATGTACCAAGTTTAAAATTACCAATACCAATGATCTTTCCTTTGGCGTCATCTCCGAAGGTGACGGTACCTTCATAGTATCTTGATAGGGTTGCGAAGTTGCTGATATCCCAAGTCATGTGCCTTGAGCAGCCTTATCAAGATACCACAACTCCTTACGTTGTTGGGCTTTGGAATGTACCTACATCATTTAAAAATTTATTGATTTTGGTACCCAAACTTTCTTGGGTCCTTGAATGTTAGTATTCCGAACCAAACATGATTATGCGATGCATTAATCCTATCATAGCAAAACTTAACCAAATGACCTTTACGGTCACAATATGTGCATGCATACACTTTACCATACATGAATGCATGATGAGTATGTAGAGTGTGGGCATGTTTAGGGTACTTAGAATGATGTAAAGGTTGTGATTTATGAACATGAGCATGAATAGCATGTGAATGTTTCTTTGGGACATGTTTCTTAGGAAACATAGCCTCTAATCTAGTTTTATCAAATTCACATTTCTTCAAAACTACTTCTAATGAATCAATTTTTCTACTTTAGCAAAGAAATCTCGTTTTCATCAATTTGTGAAAATTTACCTTTGCAAGAAATCTTATACTCATCAAAATCCTTTTGAGTAGAAGAGAGAGTTGAAAACAATTCATCTTTTTCTTTTGTGAGAATGAAAACTTTGTAGTTGAGTGATTCATTTTCCTTTTTCATTTTTAAGTATTTCTTTTTGAGAAAATCATAGTTATGAGATAGTTCTTCAAAAGCTTCTCCTAATTCATCTATAGATAGTTCACAATCAATGGATGTATCGGGAGTTACCTTGCTTGTGCTTTCATTTGCCATGAAGCACATGTTGGCGGTGTCGACTTCCTCATCGAATTCACTCTCCGAATCCCAAGTAGCCTTTAAAACTTTCTTTTTGTATGGCTTCTTGGAGGTGGAGGGTTTGCCTTTGTTTTTCGGACATTCCGCAACAATGTGACCCGGCTTCCGGCAATTAAAGCAAATGATTTTCTTCTCTTTTTTACCTTGCCATCTCCTTCTATTTTGAAACTTTACCTTGTTGTATATTCTCCGAACATTCTTTACAAGAAGAGAAAGATCTTCATCATCCTCTTCTTCATCATCCTCGTCGGAGTAGGTGGAAGAGCTCTTGAAGGCAATAACTTCTTCTTGGGAGGAGTCATCTCTTCTCTTACTTTTCTTTCCATCTCATGGGTCTTGAGATTCCCAATGAGACCGATAAGCTCCATTTCTTCCTTGTCATTGAGTTCCTTCAAAGTTGTGGCTTTGACTTCCCAAGATGGAGGGAGTGCACGGATGATCTTCCTCACTTTTTGGTCGTTGTCAATGCCGTCACTTAAAGAAGAAAGTCTATTAGTAATCTTTGTAAACTTAGTAACCATATCATCTATGGTTTCATTCTCTTGCATAGAAAAATTTTCATATGGGAACGAAAAAGGTTGATTTTTGCCCTCTTTACTTGTGAAGTTCCCTCATGAGTGACAAGTAAGTGAGTCCAAATCTCATAAGCGGATTTACAATGAATGACTCTAGAAATATCATCGTCATTAATAGCTTGAAGTAAGGCATAGTGTGCCCTAGCATTAGCGTCAAACTCTTTCGTGACAATATCAGACCAAGTGTCCTCATCACTAAGGGGTGTACTAAAAGGTTTGGTCACCGCCTTTGCAATCCGGCTCCTTAAGGATTGCAAAAACACGATCATCTTAACCTTCCATATGGGAAAGTTAAGGCCATCAAACTTGGTGGGGTCTTAATTCTTTCAGCCATTTTTACTAAGTGTATGAGGATGAAAAATGAATAGAGTGATTAGCAATATAGGATCTCTCTAAGGTTGTTAAGCCAAAAGCCTAGAGAGCAAAGCTCTAATACCAATTGAAAACACCTAGAGGGAGGATGAATAGGTGTTAATGCTAATCTAATGATCTTTTTAAGCAAGTATGTACGAATGATGCAACTGGTCACTCAAAATAAGAAATTGAAGCCGAATTTCCCGTGAAGGGCTCTAGAACTTCTCCTCTTTGATTCCTCCAGATTATGAGTTGAGGCGCGTAATTGCTTTCTTGTTGAGATGAGTAAAGACCGAAAAATGCAAGTAAATGAAATGGAGCAAAATGAAGTGCAAGTAAGAGGTATCACAAGATAAAAATGTAAAGCAATAAAAAACAATAAGGAAACCAATCGCAAACACAAGTAATTTGTTTCGAGGTTCGAGTCACCGCTCTACGTCCCCGCCTCCATCACCGTGAAGGATTTCCACTAAATCCGCAAAGGGAATTTCAAGAGGTCTACACAAGTCCGGAGTACCAAACTCTCACCAATCCAACCTCTACATAAGAGGGATCTTAACACAAGAAAATACAAGTAACAAGGTGATCAAAAAGATCACAAACTTCTCTCTTACAACTCCTTATAGAATGGGAATGATTTTTGGCTCAAGAAGTGAAGTGAGAAAATTCAGTTGTAAAGAAAGTAAAGAGAGCTAGAAAACCACTGAAAAAACTTTAACCAAGAATGCACTTAGGAAGAGAGAGCTTTGAAAACTTTTCTTTTCTTTTGAAACTCAAAACAATAGGGATTTTTCTTGAAGTTAACAAGGACCAATGCCATCTATTTATAGGGATTAGAAGAGATCTTTTCATCATTAAAACTAGGTTAATAGATCAGGAAATAGCTCCAAGAAATTCAGAGATAGCTGAAAGAAACATCAAATCAAATCTAGAAAATAGTTTTCAAGAAACTAGCCGTTAGGGGCTGCTGGCGGCTGTCGGTCGACCCGCTCGGTCGACCTGCAGTCTATCTGGCAAACTAGCCGTTGACTCGGTCGACCTGAGGCTAAACAAAAAAACAAATCTTTGTTCTGTTGGTCAACTGGCCCGGTCGACCGACAAAACCCCAGAGCAAGGGTCAGTAAGTCGGTCGACCGGTCCGGTTGACCGCAGACGTGCACAAACGTGCACACCAAAGCCACAAGGCCCGATCGACCGGTGCGGTCGACCGATCAGGCCTGAAATAGATCCGGTCGACCGCCTGGTCGACCGTTGGGCCTGAAACAGTATTTTTTATGGGAAAAATTTTGAACTTTGAAGAATTTTTAAAATATTTTTAAATGGCTAGATGATTAAGTAGCATGCTATAAGGAATGGTATACATGATATAAACTAGATTTAAAAATATAAAATATTTTGAGTTCATGTATATCAATCAAGACATGCACCTAACTCAACTAACCAAAATAAAACCGTATTTTGAAAAATGAAAGAGCGTGTGTGTTTTCTTGAGCCAACTTATCATAACCTCATTCTTTAATAAACTAATTCTTACAAAGGTTCTAGGTGACTACAAGATCTTCAAATTAGGGCTTCTCCATATGCAATATTGAAAGCTTGAATCCTTGATCCCGAATTGAGTCAACTTAAGTCAAAAATATCTTCCTTTAGGGAAAGACATCTTGAATCCTTAGAACCCTGAAACACACTTAAACACTAAAATATGATTAGTGCAAATAACTATATTTGTTTTGTAATCATCAAAACTCGAAAACCGGGTGATCGTAACCTTGGGCCAACAACTTCCGTTATAGAATTGGCTCAACGGGTTGAATCTATAGGGACGGGAGGCGATAGAAGTATTAACAGTTCTTATTCACAACGGTTGTTAACAAGTTCTTCTTTGTTAAAGAATAAGAAAAAGAAAAAAGAAAAGAAATTCAGAAGTGATAGGTCAAGAAGGCGATGAAACGGCGATGTAAAAATAAAAGAGAAGTAGTTTTGAAAAAAAGAAGATGAAGCAAAGATGAACTAAGAAGTTGGTGAAAACAATGATGAGAATGATAAAAGAGTTTTAAAATTAATTTTTAAATAACATAAAAGAAAAATCATGGCTACTAACTACTAATTGCTCCACTAACCATGTTAACCCCTTAGTGATAGTTGCCTCATATGAATCCTTGGCCATCACTAATCCTTGGCTTCAAGAGACGATACAAAGCATGGCTCATAAGATTGTTTTGCTACATTCAAACAACACATCCATACCATACAATATGTTTCAAGGTACTATTAAATCATCAAAACCGGTTCGAGGTGAGCATCAAATAAAGTTAGTATTACAAGTTAGCAAGTTAGTAGATTAGATGTTAGAAATGTTAGAATGTTAGAATCTATCATCATGAGCCATCAATGGCTCTTGCAAGAGCAAGGCCTTATAGAGGCTATTACATTCATGTGGATTATCCAGTTAGTGGTTAGATTGTCATGAGAAGAAAATTAGCTAAGCATCATTTAGAAGATGGAGAAGATTATAATGGAGAAGAAAGAAGATACCTTTACATAGATTGTCACCATCTATTACATCAATTTCTCTTTGAATCTCTCAACCCTAATATATGATCTAAAACCGAAATGAAAATAAAAAAAAAGAAAAGAAAAGAAGAACACCAACACTAACCTACACTAAAAGAGAGAAAACCTAACCTATTTCTCAATATGCTTGCGTTTCAGGTCTCTGCAGGACTATTTATAGGCAAAGGAGGTTCCAGAAGACGAGATGAGTTTTCGAAGCGTGGCTCGCCAATATTGCCGCGAAAACGCGGCAATTGCCATGTTTTCGTGGCTAAACCAGGGACTTAGGTCCCTGGTTTTGGTGAGTGTTTTCGCCTCGCTTCGGAGACCTTCCAGATATACTCAGATTCGGTTATTTAGGTCCAGATTTTCGTCAGACACCCGCTAACTTTTAGAGTCAATGTATCTTTTAGAAACTCTCTAACTTGGCCTCTAAGAAATCCAGATTAATTACCCGAAAGTGGGTTTAAATTAAGCTCTTATTACTCCTTTGCCTCTAGACCCTTCATTATCTGCAAAGTAGACCAAAAACAGTTAGAAATGATATTTTATTCATAAATCGGTAAAAAAATGCGAAATAATAATATAGAATTAGAATTGTAGACTAATCAGATACCAATAAAATCCTGTCACGCCCGCTTCTCAAAATATACTATAGTGGGGACATGACGAGAGTCGACAACGCATATACGCGCGAAAAATACCCCACAGGTATATACGTTAAGCCTCAGTACAGGAATAAACACAATATATATAAAAATTTCAGCTTAAATAAATACAAGAATACCTGTAAAAGGGTCTGTGATCTTGATCTACATAGAAATAGAAATAAAATAATAAAGATACATACGAATAATAAAGATGATAGGTCTCCTATTAATATCCTGGGAAATATCGGATACTACGAAATCTCTGATCTCCAAGTTGAGAAAGCAACCTAATGGTCATCAGAAAGCTACTTAGTAAGTGGCAAAATAAGAAAACCGGTAATATATACTATAATAGAATTACAATCACGATAATATATAATACATGTCTAAGTAGCAGTGATACAATATAATTATACTAACCATCAGTATATATTACAATTATTGTATCTACAATATAACATTATTAATACCTAGCATGCATGTTACAACAATATTACTACTACAATATTATACCATACAAGATTAAATAAAAACGATGCCAAAGGGAGGGTTCTATATATATCAGTTAACATTATATTATTATGCCATTAATATGTTATCATTACCAATATGAATAATAATATATGATGTTTAGTTATACACTAATAAAATTAATTTCTTTGATTACATGTATCAAGTATTAAATTTTTTATATTTATTATTTACACTAATAGTAGTAGCATGACATTATAATGGTCAATATGAACATTTACACATGAATAAAAAAAAATAACCAAGCTACAATGTTTGTGATTATACAAGAACAGTGTGTCTACATAGAATACATTAAGTGCAAAATAGAAATGTATAGTAACGTGCTAGTAAATAAGAAATCAGAAAGATCAATACAATATAACAAGTTGGATATAATGTAACTGAGAGCAATATATTATTATATAATAATAACAATCACTATCACTTGATATTTTAATTAAATATTCAGTGTTCGATACCACTAGTCATACAGCATACTGGAGCGTTTCCAGCCAAACTCATTCGAACATGGCATACGAATATCAATATCCAAACGAGAGAATGGAACAAAACAAGTGTTCATGTCATCATCTTTATTTATTCAGTTTTATAATGTCAATTGGAAATTCAATGGTCGAGAAACTCTGATCAGGTGGGTATACCCCGTACTACTCGAGATCACGGTCTTAAACAAGCCCCTGGCTACTGAGACCAGGGCTACCCGCTAGGGTAGGAATAAGAAACAAGAAGCTCAATAAGCTATATAAAAGTGGTAGCCAGTACTACCATGTCCCCTGCTGTGGAACGAATATGGATCCAAGACATTCACCCAACATGACCTAATCAACCATCAAGTTTCCCACAACCCATGAATATTTATTATATTTTTACTACATAATAAATCAGAAACAATAACAATGCATGTAGCAAGTAGCAAGATAACATGACATGAGTTTTATTTATACCATTAGACATGATAATAAAAAGGAGATGTGAGATTCTAGAGGTGGCCCCCACCACACATGTTTGTAGGTGGCACTTTGCTCCTGTAGAATTAGCTTCAAGTGGCACTTAGTTTCATATATCGAATATCAATAGCCAATACAAATCAGGGAACAAGGGTCATGTTAATGACATGTGATTAGTCTACAATTTTGCATTATTATATCGCATTTTTCTACCAATTTATGAATAAAATGTCAGTCTAAACGGTGTTTTGGTCTCTCTTGCAGATAAATCAGGAGTTTAAGGGCAAAGGAGTAATAAGAGCTTAATTAAACACATTTTAGGGTAATTAAATCTGCAATTCTTGGAAGCCAAGTAAGGGATCTTCTAGAAGATACGTCGAACCTAGACTTTTGCGCACGTTAGACGAAATACGGATTAAAATACCTGAAATGTAGTATACTAGGAAGGTCCTAGAAGCGAACGAAGCTAGCACCAAAACCAGGGACTTATGTCCCTGGTACTGCCGCGGATCTGCGGCAATTGCCGCGTTTTAGCGGCAATTTGGTGGGGCCACGTGTCGATCTTCGACGCGTGGCCCCGTCTCGTCTTCTAGAACCCTTTTTCGCCTATAAATTGCCCTGCAGTTGGCCAAAGCGCAAGCAGTTTTAATTTTGGTTAGGGTTTCTATGTTTTAGTGTAGGATAGTGTAGATGTTCTTCCTTTCTTTCTTTTGTATTTTCATTTCCTTTTTAGATCTTGTAGGAGGGCAGAGAGATTCAGAGAGAGATAGAGAGGGATTGATGTAATAGATGGTGACAATCTATGTAAAGGTGCCTCCTTTCTTCTCCAATGTAATCTTCTCCATCTTCTACATGATGCTTGCTAACTTTTCTTCTCATGACAATCTAACTACTAACCACTAACCATCTAACCACTTACTTGATAATCCATATGAATCTAATGGCCTCTACAAGGTCTTGCTCTTGCAAGACCCATTGATGACTCATGATGATAGATTCTAACATTCTAACATTTCTAACATCTAACCCACTAACTTGCTAACTTGCAATGCCTTCTTTATTTCATGCTCACCTCTAACCGGTTTTGATGATTTAATAGTAGCTTGCAACTTATGTGGTATTGATGTGTTGTTTGAATGTAGAAGAACAATCTTATGAGCTATACTTTGTATGGATTCTTGAAGCCAAGGATTAGTGATGGCCAAGGATCTATATGAGACAACTATCACTAAGAGGTTAGCATGGTTAGTGGAGCAATTAGTAGCTAGTAGTCATGAGTTTTCTTTTATCTTGTTTTGAAAATTATTTCCAAATCTTTTATCATTTTTCCATTGTTGTTTTCACCATCTTCTTAGTTCACCTTTGTTTCATCTTCTTTACCACAAGCTTCATCTTCTTTTCTATTTGTTTTCCAAACCACTTCTCCTTGTTTTCACATTGCCGTTTTCATCGCCTTCTCCACCTATCACTTCTAGATTTCTTTCCTTTTCTTTTCTTTTCTAATTCTTTAACAAAGAAGAACTTGTTAACGTAAGACGTGAATAAGAACTGTTTATGCTTCTATCACCTCCCATCCCTGTGGATTCGACCCGTTGAGCCAATACTATAATGAAAGTATCGAGGGAACATTAGCACATACAAGCTTTTCATTAATTTTACAAAACACACGTTTTAGAGTGCTTGTTCCACCCCGATCAAATTTTTGGCGCAGTTGCCGGGGACGGGAATGGTTTTGTTTTTACGTTTTTGTTAACATTTTCTTCTCTGTTTTGATGTGCAGGTTAAAGTTTACAGGAACTTAATATTGCAGAACACCCATTAGCATTGTAGCTCCCTGCTCTTGAAAGCAAGGACCCAGCTTCTAAAGAAAAGCCGCGCAAACGTGACATTTGCCGCGCGCCAACGCAGCTATTTTGTGATCATTGTGTATCTTGTTGTGCTGAGATGTGTTCATTGTAATAGCTAGTGGATCTATACTATTACTTTTCTGCTTTGATTGCCCACACACTGCAATAATTAAAGAACTAAAATACGGTATTTGGACGCTTTTAAAACGGTTTTAAACATTTGCATTTAGGCACGTGTCAATTCAATTCCAGTATACTGTATTTGTTCTATTGTTGTGATCTAGATTGAGGTGTACATATGGCATTGCATATAGCATAGGACAAACACGTGGGTGATTTATTGCTTTGTGTTATATCTTGTCTATATTGCACACTTGGAATAATTGAAATTAAGGGCAAAACTCATACAAGATAAGGTGGGATTTCATCACCCTTCCTTAGCCCAAAAACCGCCTCCCCACTCACACAACCCAAGCCCTAATAAAAATTGATAGACGTTGGCCCCTAGGGACATCTCGGACTCATTAAGAGATTGACGGAGGGTGAAACTTATTTTGAATCTTACTCTTATGAAATCGGTGTCTAAGTTGGAGATTAAGAGGTTACGCCTCGAAAATACCGTGGTTTGACGTAATTAAGGCCCATTGCTTACGCACAGATACCTCCCACCGTATTTTGCCCCTATCTAGCCGATTAGCTTGTGGTCAGATTCAAGCAACAACCTCTCCCGGGTGATCGACCAGTTAGGAGTCGTCTAGGTCTAGGTCAACCTTAATATAGGCTTAGTTTTGATATTTTTCTTTCTTTTTTTTGTTGTTTGATTTTTCTTTTTTGTTTGGGATTGTTTGTGAAATGAAATTCAACAATAACAATTCTTTCAATCTGAATATGAATCCATATTTCACACCGACCCCATTTGTTTCGGATAATTCCAACCCAGTTTTTCACAATATGAACCAACCAATATACCGGGTTGGACTTATCCGAATCAATACAACCCATACCCACAATCTTATGACTATAATTTTTAAAATAATTTTAACTCTTCACAGAGTCAATGGGTATTCACCTCCCCCGAGTTAAATTTTCAACCTCCTTCCACCGTATCCACCTTGTCCACAAATCTCACAATATTCATTCTCCAATTTCGCTTCCTATACTCCTTTTCCTGGACCTTCTATTGAAGAAAAATCTGAGTTAGAAAAGAGTATAGAAGCCAACCTACAAGAGGCCGAGCAACAATTCCAGAAAAGTTAGCCTCTCCAATTCTACAATATTTTCAAGAGTCTTACTCAGTTCCACCTCCTCATAATGAATAACCATCTGCTTTGGAAATGAGTAAAGAGCTCTTGTGTGAGTCCAAACTTCAATCTCCAAACATGTTAGACCACAATCTTTACTATCTTTCCAAAACCAATATTCTTCTACTCCCTTTCTGGAACATCCACTTAAAGAAAAATCAAGTCTAGAAAAGAGTATAGAAATCTTGCGCTATAATTTTAAAAATCTTCTTCTCAGTCTATTGATAGGTTGGAAACACAATTAATAAATTGGTCAATATTATAAGAATGAAGAAACTCTCTCTTCTCCACCTTTGACCTATTCAATATCTCTAACTCTATCAATTTGACCCATGACTCTTGTTATTTTGGAAACCAAGATTCCTACAATCCTTTTCTAAAACAACCACTTGAAGATACATCACATCTAGAAAAGAGTATAGAAGTCTTGCAGGAGTCCGCACTATAACTTCAAAAATCTTCTACCAGTCTATCAATAGGTTGAAACACAATTGAGTCAATTGGTTAATATTTATAAGAATGATGAAACTCTATCTTATCAACCTTTAACCAATTCAGCTATCCCTATCCTGACTCCATTGATCTGACCCAGGACTCTTGTCATTTTGAACACCAAGATTCAATTTCAGCACACCCATCTGAACTTGTCCAAACTTCAAATGTTAAAAATCCTATTGACATTTTGGTAAGTTATCCTTTTCCTGAAATTAAACTTGAGCATGAATATGATCCTGAACTTCAACTTAGTAATTCAATTTCACTTCTTGATTCAATATTGACTGAGGTTTTTTACTTGAATTCAGGCCTTTTCCCGAGTCAGTATTGGATCCAGTGCTAGTCCATTGTGAAATCGAATCACCAATCTTTTATGATCATCATATTGAATTTGACCAATTTCATACTTTTGAAAGTCCCATTGATAAATTGGTAAGTTCTCATTTTTATGGAATTGAACTCAATAAGGAATGTGACTTTGATTATCAAATTTGAAATCTAGTTCAAATTCCTGAATCATATTGACTCCTGTTTTATTACCCACTTTGATCAACATTGTAGAGTAAGTTTTTGATTCCCATACCTGTCATTCTTGAACTTGAATCATCAATTTTAGATAGTCACATTCCATTATGGGGAAATGAATGTGGACTTGAGTTTCAACTTCTTAATTTAGACCCACTTCCTGAACCAATCTTGACTCCTGAGCCTTTACTTGACTTAAGTCTTTTCCTGAGTCGGTATTAGTTCCTATACTTCCTGAGTCCAGATCAATCATTCCATTCTGGGACAAGGTTCTTGATAAGTTTGACTCTGAAATTATTTTGAAAATTTAGAAAATAGATAGGGCTAAATTCTTAATAAAAATCATACATATATACATCATTATAGTAGGTTGTATTTTAGAGGTCTCTGGTAGGTTCCTCCAGATTCCACGCACATTGGATTGGGCCGCATTTCGTGGACCAATTAGACCACCACCGAACCACCACCTTGAGGTGATTTTTCCTTCCCTCTCTATTTGTTTCATGCATACATACATCACGATGCATTGAGGACAATGCATGAGATAAGTGTGGGGGAGGGTTTACTACGTAGAGTTTTTAGATTTTTCTTTCATTTACACTTCTTTTAGGATACTTTTAGAAATCTTCTCTTTTTAGGATTTTTCTCTTTCTTTAAAATTTTTTTGAAACAAAAGACAGAGTTTTGATCTATTTTTAAGAAAATTAAGAAGATCTTAGAAATTAAGAAAGCCTTAATTATGACATCTTAAACCTAGTAAAATAATGGATCTTATTTAAATTATAGGCTAAGTAAGATAAATTGGAGAGATAATTTTATCTTGAATTTTTTCTTAGATAGTATGCACTTCACACTAACACACATTTTTAGGATAGAAACAGACCTAAAATGCCATAAAGTAAAAATAAATAAAAAATAATAATAATATATACGAAGAAAAAAAATTCACTTATTAAGCAGGATAAGTATGCCTCAAGAAGCATGATTATTCACGTCTAACGGAGGTCAAAAGAAACAAATAATCCCCCTTAGTTTTGTGGCCTTGTTTACTCGAGTCCTTAACCCGAGGGATGTTTTCTCATCTGGTGCCCTAGAACTGTCTGGTCTGCGAGTCATCGGTTAAAGGCTCGCTACATGGGTGAACTAAAAAGCCTAATGAAGCGAAGGGAAAGAATATATATATATATATATATATATATATATATATATATATATATATTATATTAATATATATATATATATATATATATATATATATATATATATATATATGGCTTAATGGTTAGAGTTGAAATCCCAGAAATCTTCATTATCATAAAGTGCATAATATCTAGGTTTTATGAAGGATAAAATATTCAATCCATTTTGAATTCTTATCTTAATTTAACACAAGAACTTGCATAGAGGCTAAGTTTAAGGAAGAATAATTTTGGTAGACTTATGACCTTACATCACTTATATTTTTGCAAAAATATTTCGTAAACTTGTCTCTCTTTCAAAATGTATTTTCAAAATACTAATATTTGTCTTCTTTTTTAATGGATTTTGTGGGTGCAATCCACTGAAAACCCTCAGGAGATAACACTCCTCCTTTAGGGGTAACCTAGAGGTTTAACGGCCTATTGCACACGCTCAGTGCAATCGCGTTACCTGCGAAAGTGGTGTAATAACATTTGTAGTATAGTTTTTCTTTTCTTGTTTTGCTCGGGACGAGCAAAAGATAAGTGTGGGGTGTAATTAGTCTACAATTCTGCATTATTATATCGCATTTTTCTACCGATTTATGAATAAAATGTCGGTCTAAACCGTGTTTTGGAATCTCTTGCAGATAAATCAGGAGTTTAAGAGCATAGGAGTGATAAGAGCTTAATTAAACTCATTTTAGGGTAATTAAATTCGCAACTCTTGGAGGCAAAGCAAGAGATTTTCTAGAAGATACGTCGAACCTAGACTCTTGCGCACGTCAGACGAATATAAGAGTTAAAATACCCAAAATAGAGTATACCAGGAAGGTCCTAAAAGCGACACGAAGCTACACACCAAAATCAGGGACTTATGTCCCTGGTATTGCCGCGGATCCGCGGCAATTGCCATGTTTCCGCGGCAATTTGGTGGGGCCACGTGTCGATCGTCAACGCGTGGCCCCGTCTTGTCTTTTAGAACCCTTTTTCGCCTATAAATTGCCCTGCAGTTGGCCAAAGCGCAAGCAGTTTTTGATTTTAGGCTAGGGTTTCTATGTTTTAGTGTAGGGTAGTGTAAGTATTCTTCCTTTCTTTTCTTTTGTATTTTCATTTCCTTTTAGATCTTGTAGTAAGGCAGAGAGATTCAGAGAGAGATAGAGAGGGATTGATGTAATAGATGGTGACAATCTATGTAAAGGTGCTCCTTTCTTCTCCAATGTAATCTTCTCCATCTTCTACATGATGCTTGGCTAACTTTTCTTCTCATGACAATCTAACTACTAACCACTAACCATCTAACCACTTACTTGATAATCCACATGAATCTAATAGCCTCTACAAGGTCTTACTCTTGCAAGAGTCATTGATGACTCATGATGATGGATTCTAACATTCTAACATTTCTAACATCTAACCCACTAACTTGCTAACTTGTAATGTCTTCTTTATTTCATACTCACCTCTAACCGGTTTTGATGATTTAACAGTAGCTTGCAACTTGTTATGTGGCATTGATGTGTTGTTTGAATGTAGAAGAACAATCTTATGAGCCATACTTTGTATCGTCTCTTGAAGCCAAGGATTAATGATGGCCAAGGATCCATGTGAGGCAATTATCACTAAGAGGTTAGCATGATTAGTGGAGCAACTGGTAGTTAGTAGTCATGAGTTTTCTTTTATCTTGTTTTGAAAATCATTTCCAAAATCTTTTATCATTTTTCCGTTGTTGTTTTTACCATCTTCTTAGTTCACCTTTGTTTCATCTTCTTTACCACAAGCTTCATCTTCTTTTCTATTTATTTTTCAAACTACTTCTCCTTGTTTTCACATTGCCGTTTTCGTCGCCTTCTCCACCTATCACTTCTAGATTTCTTTCCTTTTTTTTTTTCTTTTCTAGTTCTTTAACAAAGAAGAACTTGTTAATATAACACGTGAATAAGAACTGTTAATGCTTCTATCGCCTCTCGTCCTTGTGAATTCAACCCATTGAGCCAATGCTATAACGGAAGTATCGAGGGAACATTAGCACATACGAGCTTTTAATTGATTTTACAAAACACATGTTTTAGAGTGCTTGTTCTGCCCCGATCAACATGTCAATAATAGTGATACATGAACAGTCAAATATCAATATTCGATAAATATTCATGTAATAGTGATATTGAACAATCAGTTCATGAACTCAGGTAAATCTATGTATTTGTGAGACAAGAATATGAAAAAATAGTATCCAGCGTAACAAGATATTTGTGTAACGATGACACAAGTATATGTAACAACAGTGTCCGGTGTAATAGAATGTCCATGCAACTGTGATACAAGTACATGAAAAATGATGTCCATGATCATAACAAACACATAATATATGCATACAACAGTGATACAAGAATAAGAAATAACAGTGTGTTTTGTCATACGTGAGGTAATAATGACAATATCAGAGTGATATTGTTAATATGATCATGTGTCAATATATTAATATTTATTATAACGATTTCAATGTTATTAATATGATCGATATCACAAAGTAATTATATAGAATTATCTATTTTCAAATTTTTTGCAACCATGTTAATAATTATCAGTTTATTATTTTGGTATTTCTTTAATCTGCAGTCAAATAATTACTAAATATATATATATTTCATCTACATTTTATCTTAAATCAAGAATCACAATAAAATATTATTTTTTGAATATATTGAAAAAGCATTACATATTTTAATTACAGTGATTTGCCATTTACATGATTAATTGGACAATAATTATCATTTATTACATAAATCAGTAAATTAATATCATTCAACATGATAAAATATAATTTATAAAGAAAAAATACTCACCTAGTCATCATAGGATGTAACTCATTTTTTACGATTGTCATGGCCAAGAATCGTCCAAATCAGACTCGGAATGGTCTAGATATTTCCCGAATGCTAAAGTTAATAAAATAGGTTAAATATGTAATAAAAATATCTAAAATGAAAATTTTATAAATTGTCAAGGGAGTATATGCAAAGTTTACCTTTATTAAGTTTTAAAGTGGGTTTGGGTTGTTAACAGGTCTAGTTTAGATCCAATAACCTGAAACTAATATACTTAAGTTAAATAGATGTGGGATATAGGGTTTGGGTGCGGGTTAACCGGTTTGGGTTTAGATCCAATTTGAGAGAGCAGGGAGAGAAGGGAGAAAGCTGGTGGCCGGGTCTGGCCTTGCCGGTGACGGCGTGGCCATCCAGGGCCGCTGGCGGCTCCGCCTGGCCAGCAGACAATGCGCAGTGGAGAGAGAAACAGGGAGAAAAGAAGAGAAGTGTGAGAAAGAGAAGAAGAGAAAGTGAGAAAGAAAATAGGAGGAGAGTGTGGTTGCGTGGCCAAGGCTGGGGATGGCGAGGCCAAGGCTAGGTTGGGTGGTGGTATGGGTTATGGTTTGTGATGAGAGGGAAAGATAGAGATTGAGTAAGAGAGAGAAGAGAGAGCAGGAGAGAGAAAGAGGAAGGCAGAGAGGGAGGAAAGTTGAAGAGAAAGGGAGGGAAATGAGAGAGAGAATTGAACAGATCGAGCGTGAGATTAAGAAAGAGGAAAGGAGGGAGCTGTGTTTCAGACATAGAGAGAGGGAGGGAGAAGGAGATGGTGATAGTGATAGAGAGAAAGAAAAAAAGATAGTGAGAGAGTGATTGAGATTTTACCTGCACACAAAATATAGTATTTCAGATTTAATAATAGGATGTGCAAGGTACTCAATTCTACCGCTATAGCAAGTGGCTATGCGGGTCGTGATCCACAGGAGGGACTAGCGATGGAAGATTTTTTAGTAAGTTCTCTAAAGTGTTTGAATTAGGAAGAAGATGGTAGATTAAGAAGGTAGAAATAGATTATATACAAGAAATTGAATTGGGTGTTGTTGGTGTTGGTGATCTAAACTAAAGAAATAAAAGAAAGAAAACTAAAAACTAAAATCATACTTACCTCTTCTGCGCCTGTTTACCTTTGATCCGTTGCGACGACTTACCTTGTCTTTGAAGGCAATCAAGCATGACGTATAGGATCTTCCCCCTTCTCGATCTACACTACGAATAAAAAGGACAAACTATACTAGCAAGAGAAGGTTTGTTCATCACCATAGGCCATCAAGGGAACTTCAACGGCTAAGCAGTCTCGAAGCTATCGGATTCTCTTGGATTGCAAGTCATCAGAGGAAATAACAAAAATAAGAGTAAAGAAGAATAGAAACTTCGATTTGATTCTTATAACAATGGAAGAAAAGATTTACTTACACTGATGTCACCTCAGTACAAGCTTGATCTCCTTCCTCCATGAAACTCGTCTCTCCTCTCAGTTACATAAAAATTACATAAAAGAAAAATAAAAAAAACCTAAGTTACAATCTAAAAATTTAGCCTAAGAAAACCCTAAATTTGTTTCTGTACTCGACGCCCTTCTCTGTTGCTCTGCAAGGGTATTATAGGTGGAAGAAGTAGAGTCCCGGTACAACTCCTCCACGAAAGCACGTACCCAACCTCATCCGTATTGCCGCGGAAACGCGGCTATGGCCGCGTTTCCGCGGCCATAGATTGGCTTCTGGCCACGCGTTTTCGCGCGTGGCCTCCTCTGGTCCCTCCATCTGGGTATATCCTTCTGGATTTTGCATATCGACTCTTTATTTTGAAAATTCAGGATAACTTGGGAAGCAAGTTACCCTTGAAAATCACCTAGAGGGGGGTGAATAGGTGATAATGCTAATCAATGGACAAATTAAAAATATAAGTTGTAACAATCACCCAACAAGATTCACAAGATGAATGAAAGCAAGTAAACATGGCAATGATGATGATAAGCAAGTAATAAGTGCAAGAATGTAAACCAAACGCAAACACAAGGATATGTTATCGAGGTTCGAGCACCCAGCTCTACTCCCGCGCCTTCCCCAGAAGGATTCTAGCTACTTCCACTATCACAAGAAATCACAATTACACCGGAGTACCCAACTCCACAATCTCAAGTACAAGCAATTTCTGAGTAGTCAAAAGACCACAAACTCTCTCTTTCAAAGTCTCTTCCCTTACAAAAGGTCCTTAGAGAACAATGAGTAGGAATGAAGCTCTTGTTGTAAGTGAAGGAAGAAATTAAATTAGAGAGAATTTCAAAAACATTTCAGGAAATGAGAGAGAATTTCAGCACAAAACCAAGAAACAAAGCTCTTTTGAATGCCTTAAACTTTTGAATTTTTCTTGTAATAATTGTTGTAAACAATCTCTCCCCCAAACACCCCTATTTATAGGAGAGGGCAAGGGTTAAGGGATAAAACATAATTAGGATTAATCAGAGAGTATTAGGTTTGAAATATATCCCTTACCAATTTTAAGCACAAAAAGACAAAATATAAAACAGCCCAGAAAATAGCCGTTTACTGTTCAACGGCTAGTCCGTCGACCGGTCCGGTCGACCGCCTATACAAAAATAGAGCCGTTACAGGCATACGGTCGACCGCCCGGTCGACCCAACAAACCCGAGAGCAAAGCCATTGCAGTCAGGTCGACCGCCCGGTCGACCGACAGACATGCACACTGATACGTGCATCTGCCAGAACCTCGGTCGACTAGTACGGTCGACCGGACGACTGACATAGGCACGTTCGACTGGTGCGGTCGACCGGCTCAGGTCAAAAGTCAGGTTTAAAACACAATTTTAAAAAGACTTTGATTTTTATGAAAAATATCTTTAAATAGTAATAAGTATAAAATATAAAAATTGATTTGTAGGCAGAGGATTTTGTATAAAAATATTTTTGTACATTTTATAGAAAATCATCTTTGAAACAATATGTGCGCAAAAACGTGTGTGATTGAGCTTCAAACCTATCCATCATTGTTTAACAAAATTCTAACCTATAAAACTAAAAACAAATCTTGTTGAGCAATCTTCAAGTCTTGAGCCATGCTATGCCTTGCTAGAGCCCCTTCTTCTATGTTCCTTCCTTGATATGCAATATGCCTTCTTTGCTTCATGAAACCTAGAAGTTGTTGCAATAGCTAAGCAATGGCCTCCAAATATGATACTAACCTGAAATTTATCTTAAACAACTCATTAGTACCAAATAGCACTAATTTGGTTTGTCATCATCAAAACTCAATAAATGGAGAGTGTAACCTTTTGGGCCAACAATCTCCCCCTTTTTGATGATGACAAAACAAATAGGCTACAAGATAAAACATATAGGGGAGGAGAAGACTCCCCCTCAAATTATGCTATATAAAGAAAACATTTAAACTCAAAACACAAGAATTCATTGATAAAAATAAAAAAATATATGCTCTTGATACCAATTTAAACCAATTGAAACAATAATGAAAATCACATGTTATTTACTTGATACTAACAAAACACAAGAATTCTCAAAACGCATGAAAACAAAACAAGACAACAAAAACATATATAAACTCATATAAACTCATATGGAACCAAGACCATATAAATTTATTTTTATCATGCACTAACTTATTCTCCCCCTTTTTGTCATACATCAAAAGGGTTAGGAATCACATCAATAATACAAACATTAAGTTCTCCACAATAAACGAAAATCTAGCAAAATCAAGAGGTTTAGCGAAAATATCGGCTAGTTGCAAATCCGTAGAAACATAATCAATATCTATATCTCCTTTCTCAAAATGATCTCTAAGAAAGTGATATCTAATCTCAATGTGCTTGGTCTTACTATGTTGATTTGCATTCTTAGTCATGTGTATAGTACTAGTATTATCACAAAATATTTTTATATGATCAAAATGCAAATCAAATCAAGGAGAGTATGTTTCATCCAAAGGACTTGTGCACAACAAGCCCCCGCGGCAACATACTCCGCCTCGGCGGTTGAGAGTGCTACGGAATTTTGTTTCCTAGAGGACCATGAAACAAGACAATTACCAAGAAATTGACATGTCCCACTAGTACTCTTTCTATCTACTCTACAACCCGCATAGTCGCATCCGAATAACTCGTCATTGAGAAATCTCCGGTTTTCGGATACCATAGACCCATCCCAATAGTGCCCTTAATATAACGAATAATGCGTTTTACCGCAATAAGATGGGACTCTTTAGGACACGATTGAAATCTAGCACAAAGACACACACTAAACATGATATCCGGCCTACTTGCCGTTAAATATAAAAGACTTCCTATCATGCTTCTATATAATTTAATATCAACATTTTTACCTTGGTCATCTTTATCAAGCTTGGTTGTAGTTGCCATGGGAGTGTTGCAAGTCTTTGAGCCTTCAAGTCCAAACTTCTTTACGAGTTCCTTTGCGTACTTGGCTTGACTTATGAACGTCCCGTTTTGCAATTGCTTGATTTGGAGTCCAAGGAAGAAATTGAGCTCACCCATTGAAGACATTTCAAATTCAAGTTGCATGACCTTTTCAAAATCCTTGCATAAAAGCTCATTAGTAGAACCAAAATTATATCATCTACATAAATTTGCACAATTATTATATCATTATCAACATGCTTAGTAAATAGAGTTGTGTCTACTTTGCCTTTAACAAAATCATTTGAAATTAAAAACTAGAAAGCCTTTCATACCAAGCTCTAGGAGCTTGTTTCAATCCATATAAAGCTTTATCAAGTTTGAAAACAAAATCGGGATGAACATGATCAACAAAACCGGGAGGTTGAAACATAAACTTCTTCATTAATAAAACTATTCAAAAATGCACTTTTCACATCCATTTGAAAAAGTTTAAAATTTTTAAAAGATGCAAAAGCTAGTGTCATCCGTATAGCTTCAAGCCGTGCTACGGGTGCAAAGGTCTCCTCAAAGTCAATTCCTTCAACTTGAGTGTAACCTTAGGCCACTAACCTAGCTTTATTCCTAATAACATTTTCGGACTCATCCATCTTGTTTCTAAAGATCCACTTAGTACCAATTATTGGTCTATCGTGGGGTTTAGGAACAAGGTGCCAAACTTGATTGCGCTCAAATTGATTGAGTTCCTCTTGCATGGCAAGCAACCAATATGGGTCCGTCTCGGCTTCGAGAATGCCTTTGGGTTCAAAATGAGAAATGAAAGCAAAGTTACCACATAGGTCATGGAGTTTGGAGCGCGTTGTGACTCCTTTAGATGCATCACCCAAGATGAGCTCCTTAGGATGATTTGTAGCGTATCTCCAAGCTTTAGGAAGCAGTTGAGAGCTTTCCTCTTTATCCTCTTGAACATCACCAATTGATTCTTACTTTTCTTCTTGAGCGGGTGAGTCCTTCAAGGATAGTCTCTCCATGTCTTCACCTAATGGTTCAATCTCTACAACATTCTCAACAACCACATTAGATTCTTCAAACTTAACATGCATGGTTTCTTCAATAGTAAGTGAAGATCTATTAATACTCTATATGCTTTGCTAGTAGAAGAATATCCAACAAAGATAGCTTCATAAGCCTTAGCATCAAATTACCCAAATTCTCCTTAGTATTTAAAACAAAACACTTGCATCCAAATACTTTAAAATATGCAACATTAGGTTTTCTAGAATGATACATTTCAAAAGATATTTTGGAAGAATTCTTACACACATAAATATGATTTGAAATATAGCATGCGGTGTTTACGGCCTCGGCCCATAAATATTGAGGGAGGTCATATTCACTTATCATTGTCCTAGCCATCTCTTGAAGTGTTCTATTTTTCCTTTCCACTACTCCATTTTGTTGTGGAGTCCTAGGACAAGACATTTCATGCTTGATTCCCTTTTCATCACAATAAGTCATGAAGAGTTGGTTAACAAACTCACTACCTCTATCACTCCTTATTCTCAAAATCGAAAAACCTTTTTCTTTTTCAACCCTTTTTCGAAATATTTTGAAATGAGAAAATGTTTGATCTTTACTTTGCAAGAAGAAAACCCAAGTGAAACGGGAAAAATCATCAACTAAAACAAATGCAAATCTACTACCATTTAAACTTTTAATTTGTGTAGAACCAAAAAGATCCATATGAATTAGTTCTAAGGGCCTAGTAGTCATGATATCCTTAATTGGTTTGAAGGAAGACTTGGTTTGTTTCCCAAGTTGGCACGCACCACAAATACGGTCTTTCTCAAACTTCAAGCAAGGTATACCCTTTACTAAATCCTTAGAATTAATTCTAGCAAGATGGTCAAAAGATGCATGTCCTAATCTTCTATGCCAAAGCCAAGAATTTTCATCAAAAGCATTCAAGCATTTAGTAGAACAATCTAAATTAAGTATGTCAATGATATAAACATTATTGTCATGAAAACCGGTAAGAATACAAACATTGGATTTAACATCAAAAATCTTGCAAGAAGAATCATCAAAAATAACTTTAAGTCCACGGTCACAAAGTTGACTAATGCTAAGCAAATTATGTTTTAAACCATCTACTAAAACAACATTTTCTATAATAGGAGATGCACCAATTTGAATGTTACCTATACCGATGATAGTTCCTTTGGAGTCATCCCCGAAGGTGACGGAGCCACCTTCCATGTACCTTGATAGGGTTGTGAAGTTGTTGATATCCCACGTCATGTGTCTTGAACAACCACTATCAAGGTACCACCGCTCCCTACGTCTTGGGGCCTTGGTGTGTACCTACATCAAATAATTTAGGTCTTGATTTTGGTACCTACATTTTCTTGGGTCCTAGAGGGTTAGTTTCATTAACCCAAACAAGATTATTTGATCTATTAACTTGGTCATAGCAAAATTTAGCTAAATGTCCATTCTTACCACAATATGTGCATCTATATACTCTACCATATTTGAAAGTATAATGAGTGTGTGATTTGTGAGCATGAGAGTTGTGAGCATGAAAAGATTTAGCATGCGTAGTGTGAGCATGTGAATTTTTAGCATGAGAGGTGTGCTTTTTGGAAAACTTTTTTTCAAGTTTCTTAGTGTTAAAAGCACAATCTTTCAAAACTTTTTCAAATCAACCATTTTAGTTTTTAAAGAGGAAATTTCTTTTTCATCAACAATAGGAGATTTTCCCTTACAAGAAACCTTGTAGGCATTAAACTCATTTTGAATAGAAATAAGATTAGAAGAAATATCATTCTTTTCTTTAGAAACCATAGCAAGTTGATTTTTGAGAAAAGCAACTTCCTTTTGCAATTTTAAGCATTCAAGTTTCTTGTTATCATAAGTTTCGGAAAGTTCAACAAAAGCATGTACAAGAACTTTCTTACTTAATTCATCATCTTCATCATCAAGAGATGGAGAGGTTACCTTTGGAGTGTTTGCCATGAAACACATGTTTGCCGTATCCACCTCTTCTTCGGACTCGCTTTCCGAATCCCACGTTGCCTTGTATGCTTTCTTTTCCTCCGGCTTCTTTGGCTTGAAGGAGGAAGTCATCTTCTTCTTAAACTCCGGGCAATCCGCCATGATATGTCCGGGTTTGCGGCAATTGTAGCAAATGATCCTTCTCTCCTCTTTGCCTTCAAATTTTCTCCGGAAGTTGAGCTTGTTTTTCCGGTACAACCTCTTGACGTTCCGCACAAGTAGAGTTAGCTCCTCATCTTCTTCTTCGTCTTCTTCATCGTCATCATTGGTGGATGAAGTCTTGAAGGCTATGGATTTCTTCTTTGAAGTAGTGGCCTCTTCTCTTGCCTTCTTCTCCATCTCATGGGTCTTTAAGTTCCCAATGAGACTAATGAGGTCCATCTCGTCCTTGTCGTTCAATTCTTTTAAGGTGGTGGCCTTTATCTCCCATGAAGACGGAAGAGCCCGAATCACTTTCCGCACCTTTTGATCGTTGGAGATGTCATCACCTAAGGAGGAAAGACCATTAGTAATTTTAGTAAATCTTGTAATCATACTATCAATAGACTCATCATCAATCATTTTAAATGACTCATATTGGGACCTCAAGAGATCTATCTTAGCTCTCTTGACTTGTGAAGTCCCTTCGTGTGTGACCAATAAATGTTGCCAAATCTCATAGGCGGATTGGCAATGAATTACCCGTGTAAGGTCATCCTCATTCAAGGCGGTTAATAGGGAGTTTTGGGCCTTGGAGTTAGCCTCATATTCTCTAAAGTTGAAGTCGGTCCAAGTGCTCTCATCACTATCGGGTGCTACATAGGGTTTGATCAAGGACTTGGCCACTAAGCTACCCAAAGATTGCAAAAATATAGTCATCCTAACCTTCCAAATGGGGAAATTAAGTCCATCAAATTTAGGAGGGGTTTTAATGTTATCGGCCATGTTTACTAGTGTATGAATGAATGAAAATATTGATTAGCAAATTTTAAGGATCTCTCTATGGATGTTAAGCCAAAACCTAGAGTCCAAGCTCTGATACCAATTGAAAATCACCTAGAGGGGGGGGTGAATAGGTGATAATGCTAATCAATGGACAAATTAAAAATTAAGTTGTAACAATCACCCAACAAGATTCACAAGATGAATGAAAGCAAGTAAATATGGCAATGATGATGATAAGCAAGTAATAAGTGCAAGAATGTAAACCAAACGCAAACACAAGGATATGTTATCGAGGTTCGAGCACCCAGCTCTACTCCCCGCCTTCCCCAGAAGGATTCTAGTTACTTCCACTATCACAAAGAAATCACAATTACACCAGAGTACCCAACTCCACAATCTCAAGTACAAGCAATTTCTGAGTAGTCAAAAGACCACAAACTCTCTCTTTCAAAAGTCTCTTCCCTTACAAAAGGTCCTTAGAGAACAATGAGTAGGAATGAAGCTCTTGTTGTAAGTGAAGAAAGAAAATTAAATCAGAGAGAATTTCAAAAACACTTCAGAAAATGAGAGAGAATTTCAGCACAAAAACCAAGAAACAAAGCTCTTTTGAATGCCTTAAACTTTTGAATTTTTCTTGTAATAATTGTTGTAAACAATCTCTCCCCAAACACCCCTATTTATAGGAGAGGGCAAGGGTTAAGGGATAAACATAATTAAGATTAATCAGAGAGTATTAGGCTTGAAATATATCCCTTAAACCAATTTTAAACACAAAAAGACAAATATAAAACAGCCCAGAAAATAGCCGTTTACTGTTCAACGGCTAGTCCGGTCGACCGGTCCGGTCGACCGCCTATACAAAAATAGAGCCGTTGTAGGCATACGGTCGACCGCCCGGTCGACCCAACAAACCCGAGAGCAAAGCCATTGCAGTCAGGTCGACCGCCCGGTCGACCGCAAACATGCACACTGATACGTGCATCTGCCAGAACCTCGGTCGACTAGTACGGTCGACCGGACGACTGACATAGGCACGGTCGACTGGTGCGGTGACCGGCTCAGGTCAAAAGTCAGGTTTAAAACACAATTTTGAAAAGACTTTGATTTTTATGAAAAATATCTTTAAATAGTAATAAGTATAAAATATAAAATTGATTTGTAGGCAGAGGATTTTGTATAAAAATATTTTTGTACATTTTATAGAAAATCATCTTAGAAACAATATGTGCGCAAAAACGTGTGTGATTGAGCTTCAAACCTATCCATCATTCTTTAACAAAATTCTAAACCTATAAAACTAAAAACAAATCTTGTTGAGCAATCTTCAAGTCTTGAGCCATGCTATGCCTTGCTAGAGCCCCTTCTTCTATGTTCCTTCCTTGATATGCAATATGCCTTCTTTACTTCATGAAACCTAGAAGTTGTTGCAATAGCTAAGCAATAGCCTCCAAATATGATACTAACCTGAAACTTATCTTAAACAAACTCATTAGTACCAAATAGCACTAATTTGGTTTGTCATCATCAAAACTCAATAAATGGAGAGTGTAACCTTTTGGGCCAACAACCCTAAATTCAAATCTTTTAAAACGATTTTGTTATCTTTGCACTCTTCTCCCTTTATCTATAGCCTTGTCCTGCAAGCAATTAGGGTTGAGTAGAAGTCTATCTCTTTCCTCTTCTTTTAGTAATTGCAATTTTTGCACATGGGCTTGCACATAGGCTTTATGAGCTTCTGGGCTTCATTTAGGCTTTTATTTCTTTATTTTTTAATTACTCAAGGCCTACACACATTAAATAATAAAACATTAGTAATAGTGCGTAATTAAAAGAATAAATAGGGAAATATGATAGTAAATGTAGTGATAAATATGCACTTTTTACTACCTATCACACCCCCACACTTATCTTTTTGCTCGTCCTCGAGTAAAAATGAAAAAGAAAAGAAAAATTAATCTATCCTAACTCGCTTTCGTAGGAATCACGATTGCACTTAGCACGTGCAACAAGCCATTAAACCTCTAGGTTACCCTAGAGGACGAGTGTTGTCTCGTGAGGGTTTTCAGCGGATTACACCCACAAAATCCATAAAAAAGGAAAATATTTGAAATATATTTGAAGAGACTAAGTAGTCTATAAGTTTTAAGATTATCATTTTTATTCATTCTTAAACTTAGTCTTTATATAATAAATTGTTATCTATTTTAGGTAAGAATCAAAATTGAATTTTTGTATAGTCTCTTTCGTTGCCCTAAGTCATATGCATCCTTGTGAATCTTTACTAGGAATTCTTTAACTTGGACTCTCATGCCTCTTTATTATTATTTTCTCTTTTTTTTAATATGTATAACTCATCTAATTTTCTTTCGTGTAAGCATGAAGGCTTCTTGAGGCCCTCATACCTAACTAATTGACTATTAAATGTGTTAGTACATATATAAATATTTTTTCTTAGTTTTCTTAGGCTTTCTAATCCACCCATGTAGCGAACTTAAAGTCGGTGGCTCCCAAACCGGTTGGTTTTAGGGCACCGGGTGAGAAAACACCCCAGGACTTAAGGATTTGAGTGAACTAGGCCACAAAACTAAGGTTTTTATTTATACAATCACCTTTAGGCGTGAATACTTATGCTTCTTGAGGCACATGTATCTAGCTTAATCAGTAAATTTTTTTTAATTATATATATTTTTTTAATTAATTTTTTTTAAGGCACAAGAGTCATTGTCTTAGAATCCTAGATATGTAAATGTATTAGGTATGTACATTTCATTAAGGTAAAAATGAAGACTAATTACTTATTCAATTTTTTCTCCTATACCTAAAAATTCAACAATTTATTTATTTTGACCAAGTTTTTAGAAATCCTAATCATGATTTTCCTAATTCTTAAGACTAACTTAGATTTCTTTCAAAAGATAAGTCAAAATATTGTCCCTTTTTCAATAAGTTTTTTTTATAAAATTTTGTTAGTTAGTATCTAACTATGTTAGTATGTTAGTAAATCCTCCCCCACAACTATCTCATGCATTGTCCTCAATGTATGAATGAATGCATGTATGCATGAAAAAGAAGAAAGGAAGGAAAATATTACCTTAAGGTGGTGGTTCCTGTGGTGATCTAATTGGTCCACGAAATGCGGCCCAATCTAATTTTCGTGGAATTTGGAGGAATCCACCATAAATCTCTCTTGTATAACCCACTAAAATGATGTATGTATGAACATTTTTTATTAAAATTCCACCCCATCTAATTTCCAAATTTCATAATTATTTTCAGAGTCAATTGTGTCAACCGCCTTGTCCCAAAATGGAGTGTGAAAAGATGGAAAGATTGACTTGGACTTAAGAAGTACGGGAACGAATACCGACTCAGGAAAGTAACTTAAATCAAGTAATGGTTCAGGAGTCGAGCTTGGTTCAAGAAGTGGGTCCAAATCAAGAAGTTGAACTCAAGTCCACAATCATTTTCCCACAATGGAATGTGACTTAAAATTGGTGATTCAAGTTCAAGAATGATAGGTGTGGGAATCAAATCTGACTCTAAAATATTACTCAAATCGGGTAGCAAAACAGGAGTCAATATTGATTCGGGAATTTGAACTGGATCACAAATTTAAGAATCTAGGTCACATATCTCATTGATTTCAATATCATAAAAATGAGAACTGGCCAATTTGTCAATGGGACTTTCAAAAGTATGAAATTGGTCAAGTTCAATATGATGATCATCAAAGATGGATGATTCAATTTCATTATGAATTGGCACAGGATCCAATGTTGACTCGGGAAAATTATTAAAATCAGGTGAAGACACCGGAGTTATTATTGAATCAGGAAGTAGAATTGAATAACCAAGTTGAGGGTCAGGATCATTCTCAAGTTCTATTTCAGGAAATGAATAACTTGCCAAACTGTCAATGTCATTTTCAAAAATTGGAGTTTGGGCAAGTTCAAATGATTGTACTGAAATAGAATCTTGTTTTCCAAAGCAACGTGACTCTTCAGCTCTAATAGAATGGTTATCAGAAATGGCCGAACGGTGAGAATATAAAGTTTGAACCATCATATCTATTTCATGATCATGAGCGATTCTAGCCTGAGTCATGGCTTCAAGCATCTTTTCATAGTCGATTGGTGCATCATTTTGTTGTGATTGGACTTGAAAAGATGAAGTATTGTTGTGACAATCGTGATGAAATCGTGAGTCGGTCAGATTCTGTGATTGTTGCTTGGACTTACGCATCATCATGTTCAAGATTGATGGTGATTGTTGCTTGGACTCATGCATACTCATCATTTTCAAGATAGATGATTTTCTATTATGAACTGGTGGAACTGAGTATGAATCTTGGAAATATTATGGACAAGGTGGATAAGGAGGACAAGTTGTTTGAAAATTGGACTCGGGAGAGGCGAATCCCCATGGACTCTGTGAAGAGTTGAAATTGTTGTGGAAATTATGGTCATAAGATGGGGGGCATGGGTTATATTCATTCGGATAAGACCACTCCGGCACACTAGGTTGGTCAAAGTTATGATATGCCGGGTTGGTAATATCCGAAAAAGAGGTTGGTGTGTAATATGGATTAAAATTGGAAAAATTATTGTTATAAGCCATATCACACAATACAAAAAAAACAAACAAATAAGCAAACAAAGGAAAAACAAAAAAAATTCTAAACTAAGTTAGGGTAGACCTATGACCTAGACGACTCCTAACTGGTTAGAATGTCCACGGGAGGTATAATGCAGACTTTGACTACAAGTTAATCAGCCAGGTCAGGACAAGATTGGTAGGAGGTTTTCCGTCAAAGACGATCCTTAATTAAATAACCACCAATCTTCGGGCTTTCGGCCCTCAATTCCCTTCCTAGACACTGATTTGGCAAGAGTCAAATTCCAACACCGTTCCTCCTTAGGATAATCTCCTAGTTGAGTCCGAGATGTCCCTAGGGCCAACGTCTACTCATTTTTTAGTTAGGCTTGGGTTAGTGAGTGAGGAGATTGTTTGTGGGCTAAGAGAGGGTAATGACTTTTCCACCTTATCTTATTTATAGGACAAGCCCTTAAGTCAATTTGGTGCACGTGTAAAGCAGTAGATAAGTAATCACTCAAAAAACAATAAATCAGCCAAGAGTATTTCCTAATCTATATGCAATGCAAATGTACCTTGTCGCCAGCACTCTTCAACAGAATTAAAAAAAATTAAATAGACACGTGCCTAAGATGCAAGAGTCTATTTTTTTAATTTTTCAACAAATAGGTTACTGTTAATTAATTAGCAGTGTGCAGAGTGATTACAGAGAAAAATTAACAGAACAGCAAGTATAGCTTTAAATTTCTAGCATCCTGCAGAAAATTCAGTGAGTAGTTAACTCTGTAGTAGGCTCTGCTGCTCTGCCTTTAGGCAGAGGCACAGAGTTGCTGTATGTCCTTTGCTGCAGTTATATTTCCTGTTCTCTGATCCTGCAAACAAAAAATATAATAAATAAATCAATAATTAGTTTTTTTTTAGAGAATAACTTACCGTCCCTCCCTGGCAACGGCGCCAAAATTTGATTGAGATTTTACCTGCACACAAAATAGTATTTCAGATTTAAGAATAGGATGTGCAAGGTACTCAATTCTACCGCTATAGCAAGTGGCTATACGGGTCGTGATCCACAGGGAGGGACTAGCGATGGAAGCTTTTTTAGTAAGTTCTCTAAAGTGTTTGAATTAGGAAGAAGATGGTAGATTAAGAAGGTGGAAAATAGATTATATACAAGAAATTGAATTGGGTGTTGTTGGTGTTGGTGATCTAAACTAAAGAAATAAAAGAAAGAAAACTAAAAACTAAAAATCATACTTACCTCTTCTGCGCCTGTTTACCTTTGATCCGTTGCGACGACTTACCTTGTCTTTGATGGCAATCAAGCATGGCGTATAGGATCTTCCCCCTTCTCGATCTACACTACGAATAAAAAGGACAAACTATACTAGCAAGAGAAGGTTTATTCATCACCATAAGCCATCAAGGGCACTTCAACGGCTAAGCAGTCTCGAAACTATCGGATTCTCTTGGATTGCAAGTCATCAGAGGAAAATAAACAAAAACAAGAGTAAAGAAGAACAGAAACTTCGATTTGATTCTTATAACAATGGAAGAAAAGATTTACTTACACTGATGTCACCTCAGTACAAGCTTGATCTCCTTCCACCATGAAACTCGTCTCTCCTCTGAGTTACATAAAAATTACATAAAAGAAAAATAAAAAAAAACCTAAGTTACAATCTAAAAATTTAGCCTAAGAAAAACCCTAAATTTGTTTCCGTACTTGACGCCCTTCTCTGTTTCTCTGCAGGGGTATTTATAGGAGATGGAAGAAGTAGAGTCCCGGTACAACTCCTCCACGAAAGCACGTACCCAACCTCATCCGTATTGCCGCGGAAACGCGGCTATGGCCGCGTTTCTGCGGCCATAGATTGGCTTCTAGCCACGCGTTTTCGCGCGTGGCCTCCTCTGGTCCGTCCATCTGGGTATATCCTTCTGGATTTTGCATACCGACTCTTTATTTTGAAAATTCAGGATAACTTGGGAAGCAAGTTACCCTAAATCCAAATCTTTTAAAACGATTTTGTTATCTTTGCACTCTTCTCTCTTTATCTATAGCCTTGTCCTGCAAGCAATTAGGGTTGAGTAGAAGTCCATCCCTTTCCTCTTCTTTTAGTAATTGCAATTTTTGCACATGGGCTTGCACATGGGCTTTATGGGCTTCTGGGCTTCATTTAGGCTTTTATTTCTTTTTTTTTTAATTACTCAAGGCCTGCACACATTAAATAATAAAACATTAGTAATAGTGCATAATTAAAAGAATAAATAGGGAAATATGATAGTAAATGTAGTGATAAATATGTACTTTTTACTACCTATCAGAGAGCTTGAGATATAGAGAGAAAAATAAAATAAAAAAAGAGGAGGAAGAGAGAGATAATGGTGGGAGTAAGTCGGTGTGGAAGAGTGAAGAATGAAAAAGAAGAACAAAGAGAAAGAGAAGAGAAAATGAATTGTTTAATATTATTTAATTGGGTGAATTTTTGATTAATTCAGAAAAATCTCCAAAAATTCTCAAAAATAGAAAATACTACCCTAGCAATATTGTAAAATAAGATTTAAGAAATTCAATCTCATTTGTAAATTAAAATAATCCTAGAGTCAATCGATGATACTAGTTGACACCGAATTCAGGTGATTTTCCAAAATAATTCAAAAAAATCAGAAAATTTTGAAAAATCTAAAATATTAAAAATTAATATCTAAAACTAAAACATGTCTAGTCTGACTACCAAGAAGGTCATATCAGGTATTTTCACCGTATA
Source organism: Agave tequilana (assembly GCA_038442645.1). Taxonomy (NCBI): domain Eukaryota; kingdom Viridiplantae; phylum Streptophyta; class Magnoliopsida; order Asparagales; family Asparagaceae; genus Agave; species Agave tequilana. Next base: position 37,574 of record JAVJIF010015399.1, read on the forward strand.
TAGTAATTGTACTGCGATACGTATATTTAAAACTGGGGGTTACGATCAGTTACATCACAAACAACTTATTTATAGGCAAAAGAAAGGAGGGATAGCACTTCTCTTCAAGGATGAGCGACCAAGAAAATTAAGAGGAAAATGTACTGAGAAAACCTTCTTGTAACACACATAAAAAGATAGTGAATCATTCCTCTCTCCTCCCCGTAGTTTTTTCCATTCTAGGTTTTCACGTAAAAATCCCTGTCTATGTCTATTTGCTAATTGGATCTCTACATTCTGTATCATTCTAGACAGACCACCTTTTTGTTTGTCTAAGATTGACCGTTCGATCAATCACATAGAAAAATATCCACCATAAATTGGTGCTTTCATTGAGATCTAAGTCCCAATACTTAAATCTCTCCCTTACCAAACCCATCCTCCAAAAAGTCTCTCCAACGTCGACAATAGCCCATAGAAGACAAGCCTCCATAGGCAAATCATCCAAAGATAAAGCAATCAAAACTGCTGGGGCACAGTCCCTTCGCCAACCGCTGATCAATCGCGCACCACCAAAAACTCAGGCTCTTCATCGTAATAGAAGCCCATCATCAGCATCCAGTCCCCGCAACAATATAAAGATTACTTCCTCCAGATGCTCCATAAAATGAAAGAGCAGATAAAGGAACAACAGGCACAATCAGATTGCGAACAAGAATGGATGGCTCTCGATCGCGAGAATATCCTCAGGAGTAAGAGAAGTTGAGACTGCTCAACCAACAGCTCTTGGACCAAGTCACAGTCCTTCAAAATAATTCAATGCAACTAGAGGATGATCTTGAGAACAGCAGGTCCCCCAACCTCCGTATCCTCGATGAACTGATTGATCGGGGGAAAACCGTACACGAAAAGTGTATGTTTTGAAATCAATAGTTAAAAGTGCGTGCTTTGGCTTCCTCGATACTTTTGTTATAGCATAGAGCCTAAATAGGTCGAATGCACAGGAACGGAAAGCGATAGAAGTTTTACCGGTATGTTCATGTGTGTGTTAAAGTTTCTTTTATGTTTTAAAGAATCAAAAGAAAAGAAAGAATGAATGAAAAGAGAAGAGTACGGTGAAAACAAAGAAGTGGGAAACATTGAAGAGAAGGTATTTGTGATTTTTGTAGTATTTCTAAAATAAGTAAAAATGTAAGAAAACTCATGGCTACTAACTACTAATGGTTCCACTAACCATGTTAACCTCTCAGTGATAGTTGCCTCACATGTATCCTTAGTCATCACTAGTCCTTGGTTCTAAAGCATTTCAAAGCATGACCCATAAGATAACTTTCACATCCAAACTCAACAAAATAAGTGCAAGTTACATTTAAACTATCAAAACTAAATAAGAGTAAGCATAGAATAAATTAATGTTAGCTTGTTAGAGAGTTAGGATGTTAGAGTGTTAGAATCTATCATCATAAGCCATCAATGACTCTTACAAGAGTAAGGCCAAGTAGAGGCTATTAGATTCATGTGGATTATCAAGTAAGAAGTTAGCAAGTTAGTGGTTAGTAGTTAGTTACCATGAGAGAAAATTAGCTAAGCATGTAAAAGGAGTTAGAGAGAAGAAAATAAAAAGAGGTAAAGAGAGAACCTTTCATAGATTGTTACCTTCATTACAAGCACTTTTGCTTTCCACCCATGTACTATTCTCTTTCCTATTACAAGATTTACAAGAAATAAAAAATCAAAGGAGGAAGAAGAAGAACAACTAACCTAAACTATCCTAAAAATACAACATGGAGAAGAAAACCCTAAAAACTACTTAAAAACTCCTCATCCTCCTGCTCTGAAAATCCCAGGGTATTTATAGGCGAAAGGGGGAACCAGAGGGACTATACGGAGCCGCGCGTCAAATCTTGGCGCGCGGCTCGACACAAGAGCCGCGAAAACACGGCTCTTGTCCCGTTTTCATGGCTCTTCTAGAGCCGTGCGCACGGCGCCGCCTGCTGCACTCTCCCCTCTTGTCTCCCTATCGAGTGTACCTCCTGGAATCCGAATTTGGGAACCTGATTTTGATAAAACTGTCTTCTAAAGTCAATGGCTATTCATTAGGCTTTTAATCACCAATTAAATGGGATTTTTGAGCTTCTTCTTCATTTTATGCCATGTATCTAGAAACATACAAGAGAGGTATTATTAATAAAATTTAATATTAAATAAATGTGAAGATGTGGTATAAAATATGCAATTTTAGAGACGAATCACACTCCCCACTTCACACTTATCTTTTGCTGGTCCTGAGTAAAACAAAAAAACTAATTAAGAAGATTATTACACTATTTTTGCAGGTGACTCATTGCACTGAGCATGTGCAACAAGCCGTTAAACCTTTAGGTTTCCCCTAGAGGAGGAGTTTTGTCTCCTGAGGCTTTTCAGCGGATTATACCCACAAAATCCATAAAGAAAGAAATCAAATGTTGGTATTTTGAAAACGCATTTTGAAATTGAGAAAAGTGTTGGAATATTTTTGTGATAATTGAAGTGATTCAAGGTCATAGGTTAACCAGAAATTATTCTTTCTTAAACTAAGTCGAAATGCAAAATCTTGTTATAAATTAAATGTAAGAATTTAAAATTGAATTGATTCTTTAATTTTTCATAAAATTCTTAAAATATGTACTTTGTGAACTGTGAAGATTTTTGGGATATCGACTCTAACTTTCATGTCATTTATTTCTATCAATTTTTTTCTTTTTTCTTCTCTTTTCTTAGGCTTTCTAGCTTACCCGGGTGGTGAGCCTTTAGCTGGTGGCTCCCAAACCAGATAGTTTTAGGGCACCAGATGAGAAAAACTCAGACTTAAGGACTCGAGTAAACAAGGCAAAAAACTAAAGGAGATTATTTTATTTTTTGTCCACCATTTTAGGTGTGAATAATCATACTTTCTGAGGCATAATTACCCAACTTTAATAAGTGATTTTTATTATCATCATTTCATATATTTTTTTATATTTTTATGACATTTCAGTCTTTGTTTCAATCCTAAAAAATTGTGTAAGTGTGAAGTGTATAAATCTAAAGCAAGAAATTTAAGATCAAAGTATCTTTCTAATCTTACTTGCTTATCTCAAAATTTAAAAAAGATCTATTATTTTGACTTGGTTTAAAATTTCATAATTTTAGGTCTTACTAATTCCTAACATAATCTTAATTTTCTTAAAAATAAATCAAAACTATTTCTCTTATTTCAAAAAGTTTTATAAAAAGAAAAAAAAGAGTTTTTATATAAAAGAGAAATCTAAAATTTTTTCTAAAAAGAAGTGTAAAAGAAAGAAAATTTAAAACTAACTATGTTAGTAAATCCTCCCCCACACTTATCTCATGCATTGTCCTCAATGCATCGTGAATGTGTATGTACGTGAAATAAATGGAAAGGAAAGGAAAATTACCTCACGATGATGGCTCTGGTAGTGGTCTAATTGGTCCACAAAATGTGACCCAATTCAAAAATTATTGATTTGCCAAGAACCCACCAGTGACCTCTCTAATACAACCCAGTAAAATGTTAGAGAACTGTATGATCTTACTAAAAATATTACCCCATCCAATTTTTAATTTTTAAAAATAATTACTGAGTCATTTTCTTCAACATTCTTGTCCAACAATGAAGTGTGATTTTGGGAGATGATAAATTTGGATTCAAATGAAATTGGAACAAAAACAGATACTGACTCAGAAATTTTACTAAAATCAAGTCGAGATTCAACAGTGAGAGTCAAAATTGGTTCACAAATAGGGTCCAAATCAAAGAATTGATGTTCATACATTTTCCCTATCAATGAAGTGTGATCAGAAGATATTGGTGATTCAATTTCACAGTGTACCGGTACAGGATTCAATGTTGATTCTGGAATAGAGAAAAATCTGATAAAGATACCGGAGTCATATTGAATCAAAAAGTGAAATGGAATCACTAACATGAGGTTTGAGATCACATTTATGTTCAATTTCAATTTCAGGAAAAGGATAACTTGCCAAAATATCAAGGTGGTTCTCAAAATTTTGGGCAAGTTCAAATGGATGTAATGAAATTGAATCTTGATTTTTGTCCACGGAAGGAATGTGAATGGGTGAAATGATCGATTCAAGTTTAGGATTTATGGAAATCAAAATTGGCTCAAGAACGTTACTTAGTTCAGGTAACACTACAGGAGTCGATATTGATTTAAGGATTGGATTCGAATCGCTAAATTAAAGCTTAGATTCACATTCATCTTCAAGTTTAATTTCAAGAAATGGATAACTTGTCAAACTATCAAGAGGTTGATGTTAGTCAAGTTCAGGTTGGTATGATGAAATTGAAGCTGAATTTCTAAAATGACATGATTCTTGAGTCATATGAACATCTGATGGACATGGGAACTCAATCAATTTTTGCATTATTCGCTCGGTTTCTTGCACGAATTTCATAGTATTTTTCCATAATATTTTTTCTTTGAGTGGTGCTGGAAAAGAACTATATGAATTTTGAAAATTTTGTGGACATGATGAGGTCATCATGTTTTCAAATTGTTTTTGGGCCTCTATTGCTTCTTCCAAAGTCCTTTGCAATGATGATTTTTCTTCAATTAGTGATTCAGGAAAAGGAGGATATGAATCACAATCAGAGAATAAATATTATGAAAATTGTGAATAATGTGGTTAAAAATTTGACTCGGAGGAAGTGAATCCCCATAAACTCTGTGAAGAGTAAAAGTTATTTTGAAAATTATAGTCATAGGATTGGGGATATGGGTCATACTGAGTCGGATAATCTCAACTCAGCATATATGGTTGGTTCATGTTGTATATAGCCGGGTTGGAGTTATCCGAGTCAAAAGAGGTCAGGGTGAAATATGAATTCATATTAAGATTGAAAAAATTGTTATTGTTAAAATCCATTTCACAATTTACAAAAAACAAACAAATAAAGAAAAAGAAAACAAGTCAATACTAGGGTTGACTTAGACCTAGATAACTCCTAACTGGTTAGACTATCCACGGGAAGTACATTATCAGAATCTGACCACTAGTTAATCGGCCAAGTAGGGACAAGATCAGTGGGAGGTATCCGTGCTGGAACAACGGGCCTAATTACGCCAAACAACTATTCTTCGATGTTTCACTTCTTAATCCTCAATCTTAAACACCGATTTGATAAGAGTCAACTTCTAACAATTTCTCCCTTAGGTCAATCTCTTAAATGAGTCCGAGATGTCCCTAGGGGCCAACGTCTAGCAATTTTATTAAGGCTTAGGTTGTGTGAGTAGGGGGTAATTTTTGGGCTAAGGCAGGGTAATGACTTCCCCACCTTATATTGTATTAGATTTTGCCCTTAAATTCAGTTCATGCAAATGTGCAATATAGATAAGAATGAACATACAAAGAGAGTAAATCACCCACGTGTTTGTCCTAATTATATGCAATGCAATATGTACACCTCCGTCAAGATCACAATAACACAAGAACAAAATACAGTACATTGGAATTGAAATCGACAAGTGCCTAGATGCAAATGTCTAAACCATTTTAAAGCATCCAATTCCGTATTTTAGTTCTTAAATTTATAACAGTGCACAGGTAATATAAACAAAAAATAGCAGTAGAATATAATAATATACAAGAATTTACCCAACCACACAAAAGCAAGTGTGGACTCTGTAATGCTAAAAATTTGACCTACACATCAAAAACAAAGAAGAAAAGTTAACAAAAATGAGAAATCAAACCGTTCCCATATCCGGCAATGGTGCCAAAATTTGATCGGGGGAAAACCGTGCACGAAAAGTGTATGTTTTGAAATCAATAGTTAAAAGTGCGTGCTTTGACTTCCTTGATACTTCTGTTATAGCATAGAGGTTAAACGGGTCAAATCCATATAGATGGTAAGCGATAGAAGTTTTACCGGTATGTTCACGTATGTATTAAAGTTTCTTTTATGTTTTAAAGAATCAAAAGAAAAGTAAAGAAAGAATGAAAAAAGAAGAGTATGGTGAAAACAAAGAAGTGGAAAACATTTAACAGAAGGTATTTGTGATTTTTGTAGTATTTCTAAAATAAGTAAAAATGTAAGAAAACTCATGGCTACTAACTACTAATGGCTCCACTAACCATGCTAGCCTCTTAGTGATAGTTGCCTCACATGTATCCTTGACCATTACTAGTCCTTGGTTCAAAAGCGTTTTAAAGCATGACCCATAAGATAGCTTTCACATTCAAACTCAACAAAATAAGTGCAAGCTACACTTAAACCATTAAAACTAAATAAGAGTAAGCATGGAATAAAGTAATGTTAGCTTGTTAGAGAGTTAGGATGTTAGAGTGTTAGAATCCATCATCATGAGCCATCAATGACTCTTACAAGAGGAAGGCCAAGTAGAGGCTATTAGATTCATATGGATTATCAAGTAAGAAGTTAGTAACTTAGTGGTTAGTACTTAGTTGCCATGAGAGAAAATTAGCTAAGCATGTAAAAGGAATTAGAGAGAAGAAAACAAAGCGAGGTAAAGAGAGAATCTTTCATAGATTGTCACTTTTTATTACAAGTACTCTTGCTTTCCACCCATGTACTACTCTCTTTCCTATTACAAGATCTACAAGAAATGAATAATGCAAAGGAGGAGGAAGAAGAACAACTAATCTGAATTACCCTAAAAATACAACATGGAGAAGAAAATCTTAAAAACTATTCAAAAACTCCTCCTCCTGCTCTGGAAATCCCAGGGATTTATAGGCGAAAGGGGGCACCAGAGGGACTGTACGGAGCCGCACGTCAAATCTTGGCGCGCGGCTCCAACCAAGAGCCACGCGCAGCGCCGCCTGCTGCACGCTCCCCTTGTATCCCCCTATCGGGTGTACCTCCTGAAATCCGGATTTGGGCACCTTATTTTGACAAAACCGCCCTCCAAAGTTATGGGGTATTCATGTAGGCTTTTAATCACCAATTATGTGGGATTTTTGGGCTTCTTCTTCATTTCATACCATGGACCTAAAAACATACAAGAGAGATGTTATTAGAATAATTTAATATTAAATAAATATGAAGATATAGTATGAAATATTCAATTTTAGAGACAAATCACTGATCCATAAGCGGATTGGAGTGGTCAGACTGTTGGGTCACCCTATTTTAACTATCAAGATCCACGAGTCTCCCTTTTCCAAGGAGATCTAAGAGTGCGAGTTCGTGAAAAGTTCTCCACTCCAACAATTAAATTTTGCTTTGGAGTAAGTGACTTGGTACAACATATTCGTCATTTTCGGGACAAGATAGTGGGCTATTTTTGCAAATGATCCTATCTTGTGCCTCATCTTCCTGCCAATATGAAAGGTGTGACCTTAGATTGGTTCTACTCGCTGCCACCTCATTCACTCGACACTTTTGCTGAGGTGATTGAAGCATTCCTCACTCAATACGCTTCCCATTAAGAGGCTAAGAAGAACAACAACCAACTCTTCTCTGTCAGAATGAGGCAAGGAGACAACCTAAGGTCATACCTCAATTTTTTCCAGAATCAATTCACCAAAGTCTCCAACTACGGGGAGGAAGTTGTCGTCCTGGCATTCATCAGCGGGTTGCAAATTGCTTACCCCGTGTAAAGCATCTCCTGAAGTAGGACATCGCCAAGATGAGCCCGATTCTTACCCGTGCTCAGCCCTACATCCAATTCGAAGAGGCGATGAAGGCTTCCTCTGACCACCCCACAAAGCTAAACGATGGCGGAGGAAAGTCAAAGTCTCCTCACGATGTTTCCGACCACCCTCCAGATTGGCACAGGGGGCAGCCTGCTCACAAGAGGCAAACACTCTCGATCGCCTCTTCGAGTTCACTCCATGAAGACAGATCGATGGAACACTTCACTCTGTTGAAGTTCATGATCGATGAAGTCTACAACATAATCAAAGATCAATCATGGGTCAGACGCCCAAGACCGCTCTAGCATAATCTTTTGCTCCTTGGGTCAGAGGAGTACTGCTCCTACCATGAAGGCAAGGGACACCAGACTATCTACTGCTGGACCCTCCGGAAGTACCTGGAGGATCTCATAAAACAAGACTTCCTTAAAGAGTATGTCCTCACTCAGGAACCCGCTTCAGGATATCCAAACTTCCAAGGGAGCAGCTCATGATTGATTAGTCGCTAATAATGCATATTTCATACCATATCTTCACATTTATTTTATATAAAGTATTGCTAATAATGGTTTTCTTATGTGTTCCTAGGTCCATGGTGTGGAATGAAGAAGAAGCCCAAAATCACCATTTAATTGGTGAATAAAAACCTACAAAGATAGCCATTGACCTTGGAGGGTGGTTCTGTCAGAACCTGGGAGCCCAAAATAAGAATCCAAGAGGTACAACCGATAAAGGTACGAAGCGACAACGCGTAGCAGGCGGTGCCGCGCGCGGGGATCTAGACGAGACGTGAAAATCATGGCAGTACTGGCGCGGCTGCGTGACTTCAAGCCAGGGATTATCCCCCTGGTCCCTTTGTTCCTCATGCCTATTAAAGGCCCCTTGGTGTTCTTCACAGGGAGATATCCAGAGTTAGGATTTTGATGTTAGTTTATTTTTAGGAGTTTTAGTTTACTTGTATTTTCTTCTTCTTCTATCTTTGTTTGGCCATTATAGTGAAAGAGATAGTGTGTACAAGTTATATTTGAAGGTGACAATTTTATACAAGTAATATTTCTCCTTCTTCTTTCCATCTCTTAGTGTTTTTACTTACTTTTACTTTCTTGTATTAGTGTAATATTTCTTTTCTTTACTTCTTCTCTCTTATTTTTCTTACTCATGTCTAGCTAGCTAACTTCTCTATTGCATGGCTAACTAACTACTAACTGACTAATCTCTAACAACATGATTGATAATCCAAATGAGTTAATAGTGTCAAATAAGCCTTGTGCAAATAAGAGCTATGATATCTTAAGACGAGGGTTTTAACTCTAACTTGCTTACAAGTGTCACCATTCTTATATTTCATGCTTAATTGCTTTTGATGATTTATAGATTGTAAGTCTTACTAGATATTCCTATTAATCTTTGTCGATGCCACTAGTGCACTTATTTCTTCCTTTATTCTCACCTTCAATTGGATCTTGATAAGGGAATGTTCAATTTTTGCTGAATAAAGCTAAGTTAAGGGACAACTTTCATTCGACCTCCAACGTGAATAGTTCTTATGCATAAAGGTTATGCTTGCCTGTTGATTGCAAATAAAAGCAATGAGAATTACCGTCTAGATTTGGGCTAACGGGTCATGTCCACGAGGAGGAATGCGATAAAAGCTTTTCAATATTTTTGTTTAACAAGTAAAGAATGATGTCGATATTTTTTATGTTGAAAAAGAGAATAGAGAGTAAGGAAAATGATTTAAAGAAAAATTGAAAACTTAGAAAAGATTTTGGAGAAGATGATCTTTTAGAAAAGTGTGAAGATTGTTTGGTTATTTTTAATATATTAAAAAGATCTGGGCTCACTATCTTACAGTTGGCCCGGAGGCTTCCTCTCTAGTTTTGATGATGATTAACTCATGTAGTTATGTTTACTAATAATCTTGTGATTTTAGTTTCAGATCATTTAGCAAGATAGTAGTTGGTGATTGCTTCAAAAAGATGAGTTTGGAAGCCTTCACTTGGTGATTCCAGGGCTCGAGCATCAAGATCATACATAGCCTATCTCGTGGATCACGTTTGGGATCGAGTCAGCTTGAAGATTGAAGATCGTCAAGAAGACTTAGGTATCCTAGTTTAGTTTAGTGTGTTCTAGATCCATTTGTAAAGCTTAGAATAGTTGATATGCTCAAGTGCACAACACACACGTTTTATGTTTGGATATTGGTTTTTCGGTTTTTAGTTTAACCGATATTTGTTTTCATGAATAGATTGATCAAAATAAGTTTAATTGGTTTATGTATAGTAGATGTATTCTTTCTATACATGCATGCTTATCTTTTAAACAAACTTATTTTGACTATCCTATTCATGTATTGAAAAATACAAGTTCGATAAAATACAAGTTTTGGTTTTTGATAAAAATGTTTAAACACAAAAATAGTTTCATATGCTTGATATTTGAGCTAAACTTTTTATCACATGTTTATATATCAATGCAAAATGTTAAAATTATTTTTGGAGATTTTTAGAAGAGATAAAAGATTTTCTGAAAAATATTTTTAACTCAGTTTTCTGACCCAGGACTGTGGCTGACAGGCCAGGTCGGTCGACCGCATGGGTCGACTGCACCAAAGGCCGGTCGACCCTTGCGGTCGACCGACGTGCACAGCCTTGTGCACGTCTGGCAGACATTGGGCCGGCCGACCGAGCGGTCGACCGGACCAGAGAGCTTTGCTCTCTGTATCTGGGCGGTCGGCCGTGCGGTCGACCGGATGCCCTAACGGTCATATTTCTGACCGTTGGCGGTCGGCCGGGCCGGCCGACCGCTAGCCTGTCAGGCTGCCAGATCAGCCTAACGGCTAGTTTTCTGTTTGGCCTATATAAACCCCAATCCTTTAGGTTTTGGACAAGATTTTTAGAGCTAAAATTTCCAGACTTTCTCTACTGTTTAAAACAAGTTTTCAAAAGAGTTTTGTGCCAAAAAGGATCAATCTTATTTGTTTTAGAGTTTTTGGAAAAATCAAAGAAAATAGAAAATTGGGAGATTTGTTTTGGTTCTTCATTTCTATCTTTTACAAGAGTTTTCCCAAGTATTTTTATTTGAGTTTTTGTTTTTCAAACTCTAGTTTTTCCACACTTGAGCTATCATCTATCCTATTCTATAGGATCATTTTATTTGTGGGAAAAGAGATTGTTTGTGGTTGAGGAAACCACCAAGTTGTAAACCCTCCTTGTATTTGTGTATCCCTCTTTAGTGGAGGTTGATCAGAGTGGTATTGGTTTGTATCCCTCTTCGGTAGAGGTGATTGAGTTTGGTTGTTGGCTACGGGCCTTATCCCTCTTCGGTAGAGGTGGATTGTGGTTGTATTGCCTCGGTGGCATTGTAAGGTTAAGAGAGGAGTTCGGTACTCCGTTAGTGGATTAGAAATCCTTCTCGGTGAAGGCGGGGACGTAGAGCTAGGGGCTCGAACCTCGGAACATATCTTCGTGTTTGCGTTTGATCCACTTGTCTCTAAACCCTCTCTCTTTTATTTGTGCAAAGCATCATTCATATCATCATATCATACTTGCTTGCATTTGTGCCTTGCATTATTTCATATTGCTCATTCTTATATGCTTGGCTTGCTTGTGTGTGTGCCTTACTTGTACTTAACCACAAGAGCTTCATATAGCACCTCAACCCATATCTAGGGGAATCAAGAGGAGTTAGTCCAGAGCCCTTCACGGGGAATTCGGCTACACTTGTGTGTTGTACTAAGTGTGTTGCAAATTTATTTTTAAGCTTCCGCATTTAGCGCATTTAGTTTCTAGATTAGCATTATCACCTATTCACCCCCCTCTAAGTGATTTACAATTGGTATCAGAGCCTACGCTCCTGATACTTAGGCTTAACATCCTAGGAGTGAGATCCTTTTGTTTGCTAATCTATCATTTGCATTTGCTTGTTTGCACACTTTTGTTGTTTGCACACATATAGTTTGCACTCATGGATAGCCCTCCTATGTTTGACATTTCAAGACTTGAGATTTGGAAGGTTGTGATGAGTTGTCATTTAAAAGCCCTAGGATATAAAGTTCACCTTGCCATTGCCAAGGAATCTTTCCTTAGTGATAGCAAGCATATAGAGGCCAATGCAATAGCCCTAGAAGCACTTAGAGCATCACTTCATAAAGATTATTTACATGTGTTTGCTCACTATGATTCAGCTTTTGCAGTTTGGAGTATTTTGACTTCTCCCGAGCTACCAAAGATTATCGAAGAGAAGAGAAGATCTAGAAGAGATGAGTCCGAAGAACTTTGCTTCATGGTCCAAGGGAATGACTCCCTTAAGGTTCACTCGGACACTCAACTAGATGCTAGTTCTAACTCATATTGCAATGAATGTCTAGAGGCACAAGCTATGAATGATGAACTTGCTAGAAATTGTGAAAATTTGATTTCTAAATACAAAATATTGAAAAATGAGAATCTTGTTTTAAAAGAAGAAAAGAAAAATTTGTCATCTAAAATTGAGATTGTTTTGCAAGAGAAGGAAGAGGTTTCTAGTGAATGTGACTCACTTAGATCTCAACTTAATCTTGTTTTAAAAGAAAATGATTTGTTGAAAAATAAAAATGATTGTGAAAATATTTTGAAGAAAAATGAAAACTTGTCTTCAAAAATTGATTTTGTTTTAAAGGAGAATGTTGCTTTGAAAAATAAAATAATTTCTATTTCAAATGATTTAAATGTTTGTTTAAAGAAAAATGAAGTTTTGCAAAATAAGATTGATGCACATATTTGCCATGCTAGTGTAGCTTCTTCATCTAGTCTACCTATTGCATGCACCTCTTCTTCTAGGACTAATGATGATTTTTGTTTGTTGAAGAAGAGAGTGGATTGTTTGGGCTCTACTTTGAGCCAATGTGCCAAGAGCCACACACGTTTGGAATCCATGTTTCACAAGAAACAAATTCCATCTTTTCATGCACACCCTCCACGGCATACACATGCTCCTCACGGACACCATCATCACTTGTATGATCATGTGTACACTTGTACATATTGTGGACGTAAGGGCCACCTTACTAAATTTTGCTTTGATAGATTACATGATGTAAATTTAGCAAAGAATTTTGTTTGGGTTAGAGAAGGTACTAACCCCCATGGACCCAAAAAGATATGGGTACCAAAGATCACCCCTTGTATGTTTGATGTAGGTGTGGGCTCTCACATGACGTGAGAGTAGCGGCACCTTGGAGTGGATGCGTTCCGAGCTTTATGGAAATTATTGGATGCATCACTTTCAAGGGATGTTTGGTGGAGAGGACCACCATGTTTTGGAGACAAGGAAAGTTGCCTTCTAGGTTTTGGTGAAGAATCCTAACTCCTTATTATTGTTTGCATGCTTTCATATTCATTGTTTATAGCATGTTTTATTGTTTAGTGATTATCATGTAAATGCCATGCTTATTAGGCTCATGACTTACATGTATAGTATTTGAGACACCCATGTTTATATGGACCCACATTTTGTGTTCTCACCATTGTTTAGCTATCATGTTTATCATAGGTTTAATAATATGTGAATTTGCATAATAATCATGTTTTTGTTTATCATGATGATTTTTATCTTGTTTTGATGCTTCATGTTTTTGAATATATGTTTAAATGTTAGTTTTCATTAAGACTAGATATATATTTGTGCATATAGTGGGCCACAAATAAATCTATATATGTTTGTGCTTGAATGCTTATTTGAACCCATTAGATGTGCTAGTATAGTCTAGTTTTGATGATCCATGCATTTTAAACTTGTATTCCCATTTTGGTTTTGTTTTATGATCATGTGTTTTCATTTCATGTATATGTCTATTTTGCCAAACTTTAAGATATACATGTATACCCCTTGAGTCATTTGCCTTTCATGCAAATCTATACATATGGACTCAATTGTGTTTAGGGATATGTATGTATACTTTTTGTGTTGACAAATCATACATATACCTTGAAATGAAATTTATTTTAAATTTAGTTTTACATGTTTCCATGTGATTATGTTTAACTTCATGTATATGTCCATTTTATCCAAATTATTGTTATACATATACATCCTTTTGAGCCACGTGCCTTCATGCATATATCTTTGTGGACTCGTTGTGTTTGGATATGTATGTATACTTTAGTTTGTATAGGACATACATATACCTTAAAGATTAAATAAGTTTTGATGAATCTCATGTTTTCATGTTTCAAGGAATATCGTGCTTAAGTGCTTATCTTTCATGATTATGATCTTCACATTGTATTTGTACACTCACATTTATTGTTTACTCATGTGTTTGTTTTCATGAGTCATTTTATGCCTAATTGATTATGAGTGTTGACTATTTTGTGAATTTCATGTTTATGAAAATTAATTTTGTTTTATTCCTTACTTGAAGGATTTCGTACTAGTTTACAAATTTTTCATATAACTAGTTGCGATATTCTTCATTTTGGTAGAGTTTTCAAACAAACTATATTTTTCAAACCTAATTTTGAAAACCCCTACCATCCAAAGGCGGTTGGATGGGAGATCATGCTCATGTATGCTTTATATTGAAAATCATTTTAAACTTGAACATGGTTGGGTGGTAGTTATATGATGTATACACTTGATCATTATTGTTGTTTCAATTGGTATCATTGGACTCTTTCAATTGGTATCAATTTTGACCTTTCTTGTATACTCATATATGTTTGTATGTATGTATGCTTTCAATTCCAAGAATATCAATTTCAATTGGTATCTATTTTTCATACATATATATGTTTGTGTTTATGCTAAGCTTGAGCTTCAATTTTGTTTCAATTGATTAGTTTTCAATTGCGTTTCAATTGGTATCTTATTTCAAGCCTATGCATGTGTTTTGTTGGTATTTCATAAAGGGGGAGAAAATTCGATTTTCATATTTACAATTGGTATTTGTATTTCCACTCCCTTGCTTTATGATAGCAAATAAAAATTTTAAATTGATATCATATACTTAAAAAAAAAATACTCTCTTTTGATATCAAGATGTTTATTTGAATGTTTTAAAAATTGGTATCTCAAAATTTTGTTTTAGAAAATAAATATAAAAGTTTTGATTTATATTGCATATATGCAAGGAGAGCTTAACATCTCTTCTACATATAGATTCATGATGAGTGTATCTTGTATTGAAGAGCTTGACAATCTCTTCTTTATGTGGTACACGTGTGTAGGGGGAGCTTCACATCTCCTTTTATGCATTGCATAGTGTATGATATGTGAATTAGGACTTGTCATCCCTCCTTCATGTAATGTATCTATGTAGGGAAGCTTCACATCTTCCTCTTCATGAATGTATATTGCATATACAATTTATTGATCTATGTTTACTTTCAATTGGTATCAGGATGCTACTTCGACATATTTTAAATTGGTACCTTAATTGATTGTCACCCCTATTTGGTTTTGTTTTTGTTTTAGACAAAAAGTGGAGAACATCTCTTTATTAACCCTTTTGTTGATTCATTGTTTCGAACAAAAGGGGGAGAAAAATTTATTGATTTGGTTTTGCTTTTACCTCTTATTGATGATTGTTTCTTTGTATTAAAAAGGGGAAGAAGATTTTGTTCTGTTTTGGTTTTTACCCCTTTGTTGATGATTGACAAAAAGGGGAGAAAGATTTTGAGTTTTATATATGCATATTTATGTTTTGCATATATTAAGTTTAATTTAGTTTAATTTTAATTGGTATCTAGAGCATGTTTTATTTTTGAACATTTCATTGTGTATCTAGAGCCTTTTATTGTTTATGCATATCTATGCATTCATGTTTAGGAGCCTTCATTGCAGATTTATTATTGAAAATCACCTAGAGGGGGGTGAATAGGTGATAATGCTAATCAATGGACAAATTAAAAATTAAGATGTAACAATCACCCAACAAGATTCATAAGATGAATGAAAGCAAGTAAATATGGCAATGATGATGATAAGCAAGTAATAAGTGCAAGAATGTAAACCAAACGCAAACATAAGGATATGTTATCGAGGTTCGAGCACCCAGCTCTACTCCCCGCCTTCCCCAGAAGGATTCTAGCTACTTCCACTATCACAAAGAAATCACAATTACACGGAGTACCCAACTCCACAATCTCAAGTACAAGCAATTTCTGAGTAGTCAAAAGACCACAAACTCTCTCTTTCAAAAGTCTCTTCCCTTACAAAAAGGTCCTTAGAGAACAATGAGTAGGAATGATGCTCTTGTTGTAAGTGAAGAAAGAAAATTAAATCAAAGAGAATTTCAAAAACACTTCAGAAAATGAGAGAGAATTTCAGCACAAAAACCAAGAAACAAACTCTTTTGAATGCCTTAAACTTTTGAATTTTTCTTGTAATAATTGTTGTAAACAATCTCTCCCCAAACACCCCTATTTATAGGAGAGGGCTAGGGTTAAGGGATAAAACATAATTAGGATTAATCAGAGAGTATTAGGTTTGAAATATATCCCTTAAACCAATTTTAAACACAAAAAGACAAAATTTAAAACAGCCCAGAAAATAGCCGTTTACTGTTCAACGGCTAGTCCGGTCGGTCCGGTCGACCGTCTATACAAAAATAGTGCCGTTGCAGGCATGCGGTCGACCGCCCGGTCGACCGGCAGACATGCACACTGATACGTGCATCTGCCAGAACCTCGGTCGACTAGTCCGGTCGACCGGACGACTGACATAGGCACGGTCGACTGGTGCGGTCGACCAGCTCAGGTCAAAAGTCAGGTTTAAAACACAATTTTGAAAAGACTTTGATTTTTATGAAAATTATCTTTAAATAGTAATAAGTATAAAACATAAAAATTGATTTGTAGGTAGAGGAAATATTTTTGTACTTTTTATAGAAAATCATCTTAGAAACAATATGTGCGCAAAAACGTGTGTGATTGAGCTTCAAACCTATCCATCATTCTTTAACAAAATTCTAAACCTATAAAACTAAAAACAAATCTTGTTGAGCAATCTTCAAGTCTTTGAGTCATGCTATCCTTGCTAGAGCCTTCTTCTTCTATGATCCTTCCTTGATGTGCAATATGCCTTCATAGCTTTATGAACCTAGAAGTTGTTGCAATAGCAAGCAATGGCCTCCAAACATGGTACTAACCTGAAACTTATCTTAAACAAACTCATTAGTACCAAATAGCTCTAATTTGGTTTGTCATCATCAAAACTCAATAAATGGAGAGTGTAACCTTTTGGGCCAACAATCTCCCCCTTTTTGATGATGACAAAACAAATAGGCTATAAATAAAAATATAGGGGAGGAGAAAGCTCCCCCTCAAATTATGCTATATTAAACAAGGAAAAACAATGTAATTTGTAACTTGCAAGTAAACATCATGAAACCAAAAACCATGAAAATATAAAACGCTTGTAAAACACTTAAACTCAAATTACAAGTATTCATGAAAACACATCAAAAACTAAAAACCTATATGAACTCACATGGAACCAAAACCATATGAACTCATAATTTTACCATAAAAACTCATTCTCCCCCTTTTTGTCATACATCAAAAAGGGTTATGAAAACATTTTTATTCAATAACACAAACATTAAGTTCACCACAAATGAAGGAAAATCTAGCAAAATCAAGTGGTTTAGTGAAAATATCGGCTAATTGCAAATCCGTAGAAACATAATCAATAACTATATCTCCTTTCTCAAATGATCTCTAAGAAAGTGATATCTAATCTCAATGTGCTTGGTCTTACTATGTTGATTTGCATTCTTTGTCATATGTATAGTACTAGTATTATCACAAAATATTTTTATATGGTCAAAATGCAAATCATAATCAAGGAGAGTATGTTTCATCCAAAGGACTTGTGCACAACAAGCCCCCGCGGCAACATACTCCGCCTCGGCGGTTGAGAGAGTTACGGAATTTTGCTTCCTAGAGGACCATGAAACAAGACAATTACCAAGAAATTGACATGTTCCACTAGTACTCCTTCTATCTACTCTACAACCCGCATAGTCGGCATCCGAATAACTCGTCATTGAGAAATCTCCGGTTTTCGGATACCATAGACCCATTCCAATCGTTCCCTTAACATAACGAATAATACGTTTTACCGCAATAAGATGGGACTCTTTAGGACACGATTGAAATCTAGCACAAAGACACACACTAAACATGATATCCGGCCTACTTGCCGTCAAATACAAAAGACTTCCTATCATGCTTCTATACAATTTAATATCAACATTTTTACCTTGGTCATCCTTATCAAGCTTGGTGGTAGTTGCCATGGGAGTGTTGTAAACCTTTGAGTCTTCAAGTCCAAACCTCTTTACGAGTTCCTTTGCGTATTTGGCTTGACATATGAAGTTCCCATCTTGCAATTGCTTGATTTGGAGTCCAGGAAAGAAATTAAGCTCACCCATTGAAGACATTTCAAATTCAAGTTGCATGACCTTTTCAAAATCCTTGCACAAAAGCTCATTAGTAGAACCAAAAATTATATCATCAACATAAATTTGCACAATTAAAATGTCATTATCAACATGCTTAGTGAATAGTGTTGTGTCTACTTTGCCTTTAATAAAATTATTTGAAATGAGAAAACTAGAAAGCCTTTCATACCAAGCTCTTGGAGCTTGTTTCAATCCATACAAATCTTTATCAAGTTTAAAAACAAAATCGGGATAAACATGATCAACAAAACCGGGAGGTTGAGCAACATAAACTTCTTCATTAATAAAACCATTCAAAAATGCACTTTTCACATCCATTTGAAAAAGTTTAAAATTTTTGAAAGATGCAAAAGCTAGTGTCATCCGTATGGCTTCAAGCCGTGCTACGGGTGTAAAGGTCTCCTCAAAGTCAATTCCCTCAACTTGAGTGTAACCTTGGGCCACTAACCTAGCTTTATTCCTAATGACATTTCCGGACTCATCCATCTTGTTTCTAAAGATCCACTTAGTACCAATTATTGGTCTATCGTGGGGCTTAGGAATAAGGTGCCAAACTTGGTTACGCTCAAATCGATTGAGTTCCTCTTGCATGGCAAGCAACCAATATGGGTCCGTCTCGGCTTCGAGAATGCCTTTGGGTTCAAAATGAGAAATGAAAGCAAAGTTACCACATAGGTCATGGAGTTTGGAGCGTGTTGTGACTCCTTTAGATGCATCACCCAAGATGAGCTCCTTAGGATGATTTGTAGTTTATCTCCAAGATTTAGGAAGCGGTTGAGAGCTTTCCTCTTTATCCTCTTGAACATCACCAATTGATTCTTGCTTTTCTTCTTGAGCGGGTGAGTCCTTCAAGGATAGTCTCTCCATGTCTTCACCTAATGGGTCAATCTCTACAACATTCTCAACAACCACATTAGATTCTTCAAACTTAACATGCATGGATTCTTCAATGGTAAGTGAAGATCTATTGAATACTCTATAAGCTTTACTAGTTGTAGAATATCCAACAAAGATTGCTTCATAAGCCTTAGCATCAAATTTACCCAAGTTATCTTTAGTGTTCAAAACAAAACACTTGCATCCAAAAACTTTGAAATATGCAACATTGGGTTTTCTAGAATGATACATTTCAAAAGATGTTTGGAAGAATTTTTACACAAATAAATACGGTTAGATATATAGCATGCGGTGTTTACGGCCTCGGCCCATAGATATTGAGGGAGGTCATACTCACTTATCATTGTCCTAGCCATCTCTTGAAGAGTTCTATTTTTCCTTTCTACAACTCTATTTTGTTGTGGAGTTCTAGGACAAGACATTTCATGCTTAATTCCCTTTTCATCACAATAAGTC
Organism: Agave tequilana; assembly: GCA_038442645.1. NCBI lineage: Eukaryota > Viridiplantae > Streptophyta > Magnoliopsida > Asparagales > Asparagaceae > Agave > Agave tequilana. The sequence continues at coordinate 57,015 of JAVJIF010015399.1, forward strand.
ATGAAGAGTTGGTTAACAAACTCACCACCTCTATCACTTCTTATTTTCAAAATCGAAAAACCTTTTTCTTTTTCAACTCTTTTTCGAAAATTCTTAAAATGAGAAAAAGTTTGATCTTTGTGTTCCAAGAAGAAAACCCAAGTGAAACGGGAAAAATCTTCAACCAAAACATATGCATATCTACTACCATTTAAACTCTTAGTTTTAGTAGGTCCAAAAAGATCCATATGAATTAATTCTAAAGGCCTAGTTGACATGATATCCTTGATTGATTTGAAGGAAGACTTGGTTTGTTTCCCAAGTTGGCATGCACCACAAATGCGGTCTTTCTCAAACTTCAAGCAAGGAATACCCTTCACCAATTCCTTTGAATTAATCCTAGAAACATGGTCAAAAGATGCATGTCCTAATCTTCTATGCCAAAGCCAAGAATTTTCATCAAAAGCATTCAAGCATTTAGTAGAACATTCCACATTAAGCATGTCAATGATATAAACATTATCATCACGAAAACCGTAAGAATACAATCATTGGATTTAATATCAAAAATCTTGCAAGAAGTATCATCAAAAATAACTTTAAGTCCACGATCACAAAATTGACTAATGCTAAGCAAATTATGTTTCAAACCATCAACAAGTACAACATTTTCTATAGTAGGAGATGAACCAATTTGAATGTTACCTATACCGATGATAGTCCCTTTAGAGTCATCCCCGAAGGTGACGGAGCCACCTTTCATGTACCTTGATAGGGTTGTAAAGTTGTTGATATCCCACGTCATGTGTCTTGAACAACCACTATCAAGGTACCACCGCTCCCTACGTCTTGGAGCCTTGGTGTGTACCTACATCAAATAATTTAGGACTTGATTTTGGTACCCACATTTTCTTGGGTCCTAAAGGGTTAGTTTCATTAACCCAAACAAGATTATTTGATCTATTAACTTGGTCATAGCAAAATTTAGCTAAATGTCCATTCTTACCACAATATGTGCATCTATATACTCTACCATATTTGAAAGCATAATGAGTGTGTGATTTGTGAGCATGAGAGTTGTGAGCATGAAAAGATTTAGCATGTGTAGTGTGAGCATGAGTAGACTTAACATGAGAGGTGTGCTTTTTAGAAAACATGTTCTCAAGTTTCTTTGTGTTAAAAGCACAATCATTTAAAACTTTTTCAAAATCATTTATTTTAGATTTAAAAGAAGAAATTTCATTTTTATCAATCATAGGAGATTTTGCCTTACAAGAAATCTTGTAGGCACTAAATTCTTCTTGAATAGAAATGAGATTAGAAGAAAGATCATCTTTTTCTTTAGAAACCATAGCAAGTTGATTTTTAAGAAAAGTAACTTCTTTTTGTAATTTAAAACATTCAATCTTTTTATTGTCATAAGTTTTAGAAAGTTCAACAAAGGCATGTACAAGAACTTCCTTACTTAGTTCATCATCTTCATCATCATGAGATTGAGGGGTTACCTTAGGAGTGTTTTCCATGAAACACATGTTCGCCGTATCCACCTCTTCTTCGGACTCGCTTTCCGAATCCCACGTTGCCTTGTATGCTTTCTTTTCCTCCGGCTTCTTTGGCTTGAAGGAGGAAGTCATCTTCTTCTTGAACTCCGGGCAATCCGCCATGATATGTCCGGGTTTGCGGCAATTGTAGCAAATGATCCTTCTCTCCTCTTTGCCTTCAAATTTTCTCCGAAGTTGAGCTTGTTTTTCCGGTACAACCTCTTGACGTTCCGCACAAGTAGAGTTAGCTCCTCATCTTCTTCTTCGTCTTCTTCATCGTCATCATTGGTGGATGAAGTCTTGAAGGCTATGGATTTCTTCTTTGAAGTAGTGGCCTCTTCTCTTGCCTTCTTCTCCATCTCATGGGTCTTTAGGTTCCCAATGAGACTAATGAGGTCCATCTCGTCCTTGTCGTTCAATTCTTTTAAGGTGGTGGCCTTTATCTCCCATGAAGACGGAAGAGCCCGAATCACTTTCCGCACCTTTTGATCGTTGGAGATGTCATCACCTAAGGAAGAAAGACCATTAGTGATTTTAGTAAATCTTGTAATCATACTATCAATGGACTCATCATCAATCATTTTAATGACTCATATTGGGACCTCAATCAAGATCTATCTTAGCTCTCTTGACTTGTGAAGTCCCTTCGTGTGTGACCAATAAATATTCCCAAATCTCATAGGCGGATTGGCAATGAATTACCCGTGTAAGGTCATCCTCATTCAAGGCGGTTAATAGGGAGTTTTGGGCCTTGGAGTTAGCCTCATATTCTCTAAAGTTGAAGTCGGTCCAAGTGCTCTCATCACTATCGGGTGCTACATAGGGTTTGGTCAAGAACTTGGCCACTAAGCTACCCAAAGATTGCAAGAATAAAGTCATCCTAACCTTCCAAATAGGGAAATTAAGTCCATCAAACTTAGGAGGGGTTTTAATGTTATCGGCCATGTTTACTAGTGTGTGAATGTATGAATGAAAATGTTGATTAGCAAATTTTAAGGATCTCTCTATGGATGTTAAGCCAAAACCTAGAGTCCAAGCTCTGATACCAATTGAAAATCACCTAGAGGGGGGTGAATAGGTGATAATGCTAATCAATGGACAAATTAAAAATTAAGATGTAACAATCACCCAACAAGATTCACAAGATGAATGAAAGCAAGTAAATATGGCAATGATGATGATAAGCAAGTAATAAGTGCAAGAATGTAAACCAAACGCAAACACAAGGATATGTTATCGAGGTTCGAGCACCCAGCTCTACTCCCCGCCTTCCCCAGAAGGATTCTAGCTACTTCCACTATCACAAAGAAATCACAATTACACCGGAGTACCCAACTCCACAATCTCAAGTACAAGCAATTTCTGAGTAGTCAAAAGACCACAAACTCTCTCTTTCAAAAGTCTCTTCCCTTACAAAAAGGTCCTTAGAGAACAATGAGTAGGAATGAAGCTCTTGTTGTAAGTGAAGAAAGAAAATTAAATCAGAGAGAATTTCAAAAACACTTCAGAAAATGAGAGAGAATTTCAGCACAAAAACCAAGAAACAAAGCTCTTTTGAATGCCTTAAACTTTTGAATTTTTCTTGTAATAATTGTTGTAAACAATCTCTCCCCAAACACCCCTATTTATAGGAGAGGGCTAGGGTTAAGGGATAAAACATAATTAGGATTAATCAGAGAGTATTAGGTTTGAAATATATCCCTTAAACCAATTTTAAACACAAAAAGACAAAATTTAAAACAGCCCAGAAAATAGCCGTTTTCTGTTCAACGGCTAGTCCGGTCGACCGTCTATACAAAAATAGAGCCGTTGCAGGCATGCGGTCGACCGCCCGGTCGACCGGCAGACATGCACACTGATACGTGCATCTGCCAGAACCTCGGTCGACTAGTCCGGTCGACCGGACGACTGACATAGGCACGGTCGACTGGTGCGTTCGACCGGCTCAGGTCAAAAGTCAGGTTTAAAACACAATTTTGAAAAGACTTTGATTTTTATGAAAATTATCTTTAAATAGTAATAAGTATAAAACATAAAAATTGATTTGTAGGTCGAGGAAATATTTTTGTACTTTTTATAGAAAATCATCTTAGAAAAAATATGTGCGCAAAAACGTGTGTGATTGAGCTTCAAACCTATCCATCATTCTTTAACAAAATTCTAAACCTATAAAACTAAAAACAAATCTTGTTGAGCAATCTTCAAGTCTTTGAGCCATGCTATCCTTACTAGAGCCTTCTTCTTCTATGATCCTTCCTTGATGTGCAATATGCCTTCATAGCTTTATGAACCTAGAAGTTGTTGCAATAGCAAGCAATGGCCTCCAAACATGATACTAACCTGAAACTTATCTTAAACAAACTCATTAGTACCAAATAGCACTAATTTGGTTTGTCATCATCAAAACTCAATAAATGGAGAGTGTAACCTTTTGGCCAACAATTATGTTTATTTGTTTATGCATGAGTTAAGGGGGAGCTTCTTTGAAGCTTAACTTTAATCCATGCATATATAACTCCATGAGTTTTGTCATCATCAAAAAGGGGGAGATTGTTGGCCCGGAGGCCTTCCTCTCTAGTTTTGATGTAACTCATGTAGTTATGTTTACTAATAATCTTGTGATTTTAGTTTCAGATCATTTAGCAAGATATTAGTTGGTGATTGCTTCAAAAAGATGAGTTTGGAAGCCTTCACTTGGTGATTCCAGGGCTCGAGCATCAAGATCATACATAGCCTAGCTCGTGGATCACGTTTGGGATCGAGTCGGCTTAAAGATTGAAAATCGTCAAGAAGACTTAGGTATCCTAGTTTAGTTTAGTGTGTTCTAGATCCATTTGTAAAGCTTAGAATAGTTGATATGCTCAAGTGCACAACACACACGTTTTATGTTTGGATATTGGTTTTTCGGCTTTTAGTTTAACCGATATTTGTTTTCATGAATAGATTAATCAAACAAGTTTAATTGGTTTATGTATAGTAGATGTATTCTTTCTATACATGCATGCTTAACTTTTAAACAAACTTATTTTGACTATCCTATTCATGTATTGAAAAATACAAGTTTGATAAAATACAAGTTTTGGTTTTTGGTAAAAATGTTTAAACACAAAAATAGTTTCATATGCTTGATATTTGAGCTAAACTTTTTATCACATGTTTATATATCAATGCAAAATGTTAAAACTATTTTTGGGGATTTTTAGAAGAGATAAAAGATTTTCTGAAAAATATTTTAACTCAGTTTTCTGACCCAGGACTGTGACTGACAGGCTAGGTCGGTCGACAGCACGGGTCGACCGCACCAAAGGCCGGTCGACCCTTGCGGTCGACCGACGTGCACAGCCTTGTGCACGTCTGGCAGACATTGGGCCGGCCGACCGAGCGGTCGACCGGACCAGAGAGCTTTGCTCTCTGTATCCGTGCGGTCGGCCGTGCGGTCGACCGGATGCCCCAACGGTCATATTTCTGACCATTGGCGGTCGGTCGGCCGGCCGACCGCTAGCCTGTCAGGCTGCCAGATCAGCCTAACGGCTAGTTTTCTGTTTGGCCTATATAAACCCAATCTTTTAGGGTTTTGGACAAGATTTTTAGAGCTAAAATTTTCAGACTTTCTCTACTGTTTTAAACAAGTTTTCAAGAGTTTTGTGCCAAAAAGGATCAATCTTATTTGTTTTAGAGTTTTTGGAAAAATCAAAGAAAATAGAAAATTGGGAGATTTGTTTTGGTTCTTCATTTCTATCTTTTACAAGAGTTTTCTCAAGTATTTTTCTTTGAGTTTTTATTTTCCAAACTCTAGTTATTCCACACTTGAGCTATCATCTATCCTATTCTATAGGATCATTTTATTTGTGGGAAAAGAGATTGTTTGTGGTTGAGGAAACCACCAAGTTGTAAACCCTCCTTGTATTTGTGTATCCCTCTTTAGTGGAGGTTGATCGGAGTGGTATTAGTTTGTATCCCTCTTCGGTAGAGGTAATTGAGTTTGGTTGTTGGCTACGGGCCTTATCCCTCTTCGGTAGAGGTGGATTGTGGTTGTATTGCCTCGGTGGCATTGTAAGGTTGAGAGAGGAGTTCGGTACTCCTTTAGTGGATTAGAAATCCTTCTCGTTGAAGGCGGGGATGTAGAGCTAGGGGCTCGAACCTCGGAATATATCTTTGTGTTTGCGTTTGATCCACTTGTCTCTAAACCCTCTCTCTTTTATTTATGTAAAGCATCATTCATATCATCATATCATACTTGCTTGCATTTGTGCCTTGCATTATTTCATATTGCTCATTCTTATATGCTTGACTTGCTTGTGTGTGTGCCTCACTTGTACTTAACCACAAGAGCTTCATATAGCACCTCAACCCATATCTAGGGGAATCAAGAGGAGTTAGTCCAGAGCCCTTCACGGGGAATTCGGCTACACTTGTGTGTTGTACTAAGTGTGTTGCAAATTTGTTTTTAAGCTTTCGCATTTAGCGCATTTAGTTTCTAGATTAGCATTATCACCTATTCACCCCCTCTAGGTGATTTACACTTACTACTCAACGATATGTTCTTCTCTTTTAATTCTTAGTGCCTCAATTTGATCATAGGCAAAAACTTAAGCTTGAGTTTCGAAAGTCTTAAGCAAAGAAAATAAGATTGTTTGAAAACGTTTAACTCTTTTTCTTAAGAAATCATCTGAATTGAATGTTAAATCATCAAGTTGTCTTTCAAGTATTAAATAAAAATAAGTTCAAGTGATATTTTAAAAGAAATAGAAGTTTAGAAATCTAAAACCATCCTCATGAGCCTTCAAGAATACTTTCAAAGAAGAAAGGTTTAGTTTAAGGTATACATATGATTCCGTTGGGTCTTTACATCAAAAAAAAAATCATTCAAGATAAGAGGGATCGAAGAGAGAAGATAGTGAGCTCAGAAAATAAGTTTAGCTACTCATGAATAATATAAAACAAGACATGAAAATAAAATAAGACATACTCGTGAATTGGAGAGGAAGAGAAGCTTTGAACCTTTATTGATGTCACTTTAATTTCATATTACAATCACTTTATTCCTCTCTCTCACTGGTATTTAGACTGAACTACAAATTAAAAAAACAGAGATATAACTTCTATATACTATCTAACAAAGAACTAAACCCTAAAAATAAATAGAAATACTTAATCTAATTTCCGGTCCCTTTTTCTCTAAAAAAATACAGTATTTATAGGAAAAAACCAAACAAGGGAGGCGTAGGAAGATAGGGGGAGCGTTTGCTCCCCAACTACCTCTACCAAGCTGCGAAAACGCGGCTTTGGCCACGTGTCCGCGACCATGATGTGGCCAGATGGCCACACGTGGTTGGTGGGAATCTCTTGTTTTATGATATACCCTTATCTCTTACTGGTTTTTCCGTTTTCGCTCCTGAGTTTGACGAAACAGCTGGAGTCTGAGGATTTCAATCTGGACCAAATCATTGATTCAGCAGTGGACTAGGCATCAAGCCTAAGTGTACCTCATCGCAAGAACGAAATTCCTAATCTCCCTTCCATTGAATCAACTCCTTCCCTAGAGTTAAAAGCTTTGCCTGAACACCACAAGTACACTTACCTAGGCGGAAAAGAAACCCTGCCAGTCATCCTAGCATCCCATCTGACTAGACAACAAGAGGACAGCTTGATGTCATTTTAAAGAGACATAGGGAAGCCATTGGTTGGATAATGAGAGACATTGAGGGGATAAGTCCAGCAATAATTCAACACAGAATTCATTTAAATGATGAAGCAATTCCTAGGAGGGACCCACAACATAGACTTAACCCACTCATACAAGATGCTGTGAAAAATAGAAATTTTGAAACTGTTGGACAATGGGATCATTTATCCAATTTCTTATAACCAATGGGTTAGTCCAGTACATGTTGTCCCCAAGAAAGCTGGTGTCATGGTGGAAGAAAACGAGCGCAAGGAGTTGGTATAAACAAGATTACCTACCAAGGTTCGTGTTTGTATTGACTATCGAAAATTGAATGCAGCCACTCGTAAGGATCACTTTCGACTACCCTTCATCGATTAAATGCTCAAGCACTTTGCTGGACATGAGTACTATTATTTTCTAGATGGGTATTCGGGATACAATCAGATCCCTGTTGCTGTAGAAGACCAGGAGAAGACTACGTTCACATGCCCATTCGGATCTTTTGCCTATCGAAACATGTCCTTTGGATTGTGCAACGCTCCCACGATATTCCAACTGTGCATGCTCAGTCTTTTCTCCGATGTGATAGAACATTTTCTAGAGATTTTTTCATTTTCTAAGATTTTTATGGATGACTTCTCCATCTATGGAGATTCATTTGATCAATGTTTTCATCATCTAGAGTTGGTTCTTCAAAGATGCAAGGAAAAGAATTTGACTCTGAACTAGGGAAAATGTTACTTCATGGTGAGACAGGGGATTATCTTAGGCCATGAGATTTCAAGGAGAGGAATCGAAGTTGACAAGGCAAAAATAGAAGTTATCACTAAGCTTTCACCACTCAAATGCATCAAGGATATCAGATCTTTTTTAGGGCATGCTGAGTTCTATCGATGATTTATTAAGGATTTTAGCAAAATTGCTAGACCCTTAACCAACCTGCTCCGACGTACCCTTTGATTTTAACAATGCATGTTTTAAATCATGGGAGAAGCTTAAGCAAGACCTTATATCTGCGCCTATCATTTCAGCTCCTGATTAGGCACAACCATTTGAAATCATGTGCGATGCCTCTAATTTTTCTATTTGCACTATTATAGGACAGCTCATCAACAATAGGCAGCACATGATTTATTACACGAGTATGACTCTGAATGACACCCAACAGAACTATATAATGACCGAGAAGGAATTCTTGGTCATTATCTTCACGTTAGAAAAGTTATGTCCCTACTTACTAGGATCTAAGATTGTGATTTTTACGGATCACTCAGTATTGAAGCACCTTATGACCAAAAGGAAGATAAAGCCCGACTGATTTGGTAGATCTTTCTTCTTCAAGAATTCGACCTGGAAATCCGTGATAAGAGAGGTGTAAAAAATGTGGTGACTGATCATCTATCAAGAATTCATGATGCACCTATAGTATGAGCTCCGATCAATGAGGATTTCCCAGATGAGCACATCCTTTCCATTTTCAAGGAACCATGGTAAGAGGACATAGTTAACTATTTGGTTACCGGACAATTACCCACTGAATGGACAAAACAAGACCAGTATCGCTTCTTTGCCCAAGTACGGTACTTCTTCTGGGAAGAACCGTCTCTTTACAAGTATTGTCCTAACCAAATTATTCGATGATGTTTACCAAAAGAAGAACAGAGGAGCGTGCTCAGTTTCTGCCATGAACTTGCATGCGGAGGACACTTCGGTCCCCACAAAACCGCAGAGAAAGTTTTACAAAGTGAGTTTTACTGGTCTACTTAGTTCAAAGACTCATTCTATTTTGTAAGTCATATGAGAATTGTCAAAAGACTGGGAAGATTTCGAGACGAGACATGATGCCCCTAAACCCGATTCTCGAAGTGAAAATTTTTAATGTTTGGGGCATTGACTTCATGGGACTATTCCCAAATTCTCTTGGCAACCAATTTATCTTAGTTGCAGTGGATTATGTCTCGAAATGGGTAGAAGCCGTGCCTATTAAGACCAATGATAATAAAGTGAATGTCAAATTTCTCAAAGAAAATATCTTCTCCCGTTTTCACCCCCCCAGCTATAATTAGTGATAATAGGTCACATTCTGCAATAGGATTTTTGAAGCTCTGATGTGAAATTACTCCATCACTCATTAGTTATCCACTCCATATCATCCCCAAACAAATGGGCAAGTTGAAGTAACCACTTAGTAAATCAAGCTCATTTTGAAAAAAATAGTAGGACAAACCGAAAAGAGTGGTCAGTCAGGATAAACGATATGTTATGGGCTTACTGAACTGCTTTTAAGACCGTCCTGGGGATATCTCCATATAGAACTGTATTTGAAGAAGCCTGTCATCTGCCTGTCGAGTTAGAACACCAAGCCCTATGGGCTATTAAGTAACTTAATTTTGATCTGACTAAAGTCGGTGAGCTAAGAAGATTGCATATTTCAGAGTTGGAAGCGATACATAATGATGCTTATGAGAATGCATGAGTCACAAAGAGGAGGACAAAAAATTTTCATGACCAGATCATCAATCGGAAAAATTTTGCCCCTGGGGAAAAGGTTCTGTTATACAACTCGAGGTTTCATATTTTCGTGGGGAAGCTAAAAGCTCGTTGGTCCGGACCCTTCATTGTGCGCTCCGTCTCTCCACATGGCACTGTGGTAATTTTTAACCCAAAGAGCAGTGAGAAATTCAAGGTGAATAGGCAAAAACTAAAGTCATTCCTAACCGCTGAACCAGAGTCACAAGCTGAGACTGTGCTGGGTCTTTTCGACCCATCTTATATGTGACCGATTCCATCACGAACCACAATTAAAAAAAAGAAGTGTGAATAAAATAAAGATTAGGGGTTCTTTATAATTATTGTTTATGTGATATAATCATCCCTTGAATACTTGTAAATAACCCCTTACCCTAGGGCTAGATTTGGAAATCTCATTTTTTTTCACCTCTATTTATACTCTTTTCTCTCTCTCCTCTAACATAACCCCAAAGTTTTTCTCTGATCTGAAGAGAGGAGCCAGGCGTCGCACCCAGCCCCGAACCCTCCCCTCACCCCTCCACATTGCCTCGCCTAACCCTTTATTGCCGCATTTTCGCGGTTGTCTAGGAGAGACAGCCGCGCAACTGTTCCCCTTCCAGCCGATTCTCCGAGCACATCTCAGATCTACTCTCCGATTCTGGTTTGGTTGTCTGGTTTGCTCCAGGCAAGTCTGTGGATTATTTTTTCCCTAAGATTTCCGGGGGAGGTTTGTGAATTCTTTACCCATCTCTCTCTATTTTTACTTCAGATTTAGATTATGGCCCTTACCATACTTCTTGAAATAGATTTTTCTAGAATATTAAATAATGTTCAGAGTTATGGGACCGTTTTCTTAAATAGGATTAGAGAGAGACAGTGGTATGAGTTGGTGTATGACAACTCTAATATGGATTCCTTTTACTGCCCGGACTTGTTGAGAAAATTTTATTTAGGGATAGATATTGATTCCATTAATCTAGACCTTAATCAATTCATTGCCCATCTTGACCATGGGGGTCTGTTGGTCATTATAGAGCCTGTTCAGGAGGTCACGCAGGTGCCTTCCCCTCCTCAGCACATCGCCTCCTCCCTTTAATTGAGTATATGATTTTGATGGGTGCGTGATGCACCAGCAAGATCGTGGTCTCTGGGTTAACACCACCTTTAGAAACATCCATTGCGTTGGCCGTTGGATCCAACGTAACATCTTGGGTATAGACCATACAACCTCTTTTAACAGACCTGTATTGCAGATTATCCATAGCCTCATGAGGAGACAACATACCGTCTGACTCAACACCATTTTGCAGCAGTTGTTGGCCAACTCTCAACGGACGAGGGGAGCCAAGTATTCTTTACCCATCTTAATGACTCGTGTGTACAGAAACTTTCTGCCAAATAAGGCCTTTGCTGAGTCCGATCAAGTACTAGTTACCACCGAGCGTATCACTAGCGCTTACAACAGTTGTCTGCATTGGATCTGGACACCTGCCGCCCAGGTTGAGGATGTTCTGGTTGAGTCCTTCTCAGAGGAACAGATGGAAGAAGAGGATGACCCTGAGTTTTGGCAGCAGCCGCCCCCATCCAATTCCACTGCATTCATGTCCTCCATCTGGAAGGGCATGAAGAAGATTTTCAAGGGGCAGATTAAACTCTGGCGATAATTAGACGAATAGAATACCCACCTTGAACATATCGAGGAAATGCTTAGGCGTTCGCACTCGGTCGGCCCGAGCACTTCGACCGGCCCGAGTCAACGGAGATGGTGATATCTTTCTTCCCCCTATTTATTGCATTTGCATTTACATGACTAACATTGAGGACAATGCATTGGATAGGTGTGAGGGGATGTTAACATTCAATTTTCTTTTCTTTACTTCTTTAAAAAAAAAACCTCTAGACCCAAAAATAATTTTTATACTCTTTATAAAAATACCAAAAAGTTGTAAGAAATAAGGGAATCTTAGTAAGGAATCTTTAGCCTAAGTAAAAAAGAAATATTGTTTTTGACTGAGAGTTGGGAGGGACAAGAAAAATAACTCATATCTTTTATTTAGTCTTAGTAGAATATGTATTGACTACACACATGCTTGAGATTTAGAGATAAGACTTTGAATTTCATAAAAAAGAAAAAAATCATTAAACTGAATAATTGTGCCTTAAGAGCATGATTGTTCACGCTCAAAGGAAATAAATAAATTTTAATTTCGTGGCCTACTCTATTTGCATATTTGACCTGAGGGATAGTTTTTCACCTGGTACCCTAAAACTATTTGGTTTAGGAGTCATCGGTTAAATAAGCCTTACACGAGTAAAGTAGAAAGCCTAAAGAAATTAAGAATAAACATCTAAATAAACATTAATAAAATTCTATGAGATTCAAGTTGAGTTGAAAAAATTCCAAGCATATCACACATAATGCATATCTATTAAAACAAAATAACAAAATGAGTTAGAAGTACAAAATCTCCTTTAAATTCAAATGAAAATCATGATTTCTTCTTTTATGAGGGTTAAAATATAAGAGGACTTATGAGGGTTACACCTAATTTTATAATCATTTGGTCATTTTTTACTTAAAAAATTAAAAGTTCTTTTTCTTGAAAGAGGTTTGTTTACAACTAATATTTTTCTTCATTTATTAAATTTTATGGATGCAATCTACTAAAAACCCTCAGGAGACAACACTCCTCCTCTAGAGGAAACCTAGAGGTTTAAAAGCTTGTTGCACATGCTCAGTGCAATCGCGTCACATGCGAAAGTGGTGTAATAATATTTCTAATTTTTTTTGCTCGAGATGAGCAAAAAATAAGTGTGGGCATGTGATTAGTCTCAAATATTGCATATTTCATACCATATCTTTACATTTATTTTATATAAAATATTGCTAATAATGATTTTCTTATGTATTCCTAGATTTATGATGTGGAATGAATAAGAAGCCCAAAATCGCCATTTAATTAGTGATTAAAAGCCTAGAAAGATAGCCATTGACCTTAGAGGGTGGTTCTGTCAAACCTGGGTGCCCAAAACCAGAATTCAAGAGGTACAGCCGACAGAGGGACGAAGCGACAGCACGCATCAGGCGCGTCGTGCACGTAGCTCTAGACGAGCTACAGAAACGCGGCTTTTGTCGCGTTTTCGCGACAGTACTGGCGCGACTGTGGTAGTACTTCGGGCCAGGGATTGTCTCCCTGACCCCTTTGCTCCTGATGCCTATAAAAGGCCCCTTGGTGATCTTCACAGGGAGATATCCAGAGTTAGAGTTTTGATATTAGTTTGTTTTTAAGAGTTTTAGTTTTCTTGTGTTTTCTTTTTTTAACTTAGTTTAGCCATCAGAATGAAAGAGAGAGTGTGTGTATAAGTTGTATTTGAAGGTGACAATCTTATACAAATAATACTTCTCCTTCTTCTTTCGATCACTTGGTGTTTTTACTTGCTTTTATTTTCTTGTATTAGTGGTAATATTTCTTTTCTTTACTTCTTCTCTCTTGTTTTTCTTACTCATGTCTAGCTAACTTCTCCATTGCATGGCTAATTACTACTAACCCGCTAATCTCTAACAACTTGATTGATAACCCAAATGAGTCAATAGTATCAAATAAGTCTTGTGCAAATAACAGCTATGACATCTTAAGACGAGCGTTCTAACTCTAACTTACTTACAAGTATCACAATTCTTATATTTCATGCTTAATTATTTGATTATTTATAGATTGTAAGCCTTACTTGTTTCCGTAACTTAAAGATATTCCTACTAATCTTTGTTGATACCACTAGTGCACTTATTTCTTTCCTTATTCTCTCTTTCAATTGGATCTTGATAAGGGAATGTTCAAGTTTTACCGAGTAAAGCTAAGTTAAGGGAAGAATTTTAATTCGACCGTTAACGTGAATAGTTCTTATGCATAAAAGTTATGTTTGCCTATGATCCATTATGAGGCTACATCTTCAAAAAATTAGAGATTAGTAGGAGCACTTAGTAGAAGTTAACCATGTATTTATACCATTAAGAAAACTCACTTTTAAAACCATCAAACTAATCCAAGAAATTCTTAAAATAACACTTGTTTTCTTTTCAATTCTTTTTTTTTGAGACAAGGAACTTTTTCTTTACTTTGAACAAAGAAGCCGCACTAAAACTTCCATCGCTCTCCCTACTACGGAAGAATCACAAAAGCAGTAACATCGACCATTACTCCTTTACTTATTCTTGTGCATGCTTTATGCCGATCAATGATCACGCAATACAAGGCGATCGAATGACTCCTGAACCACTTACATGGAATGTACCTTCTTCCAATTTCAATCCATGCACTGCATTTCTGAATAAAGTACTATTTTATTCTCCTAACCATACATCCCTCTATTGCATTACTCGCATCCATAACATACAACCATCCTCTAGCCTCGAAGATGGAGACAACCTACTCGGAGACAGCAATGAGATTGTTCCACACCATACAACTGTCCTCTCGCCTCGAAGATGGAGATAACCCATTCAGAGGCAACAACGAGATTATTCCACAACATACAACCATTCTCTCTCCCTAAAGATGGAGACAACTCACTCAGAGGCAACAACAAGATTTCTCCACAACATACAATCATCCACTCGCCCTGAAGATGGTGACAACCTACTTGGAGGTAGCAACAAGATTGCTCGACAACAAACATCCATCCATCCATATGTCTCGCAGATGGGATTTCCCACACTCGGAGGCAACAACAAGACTTCTGTACTGCTGAGATTTTTCCCACTCGGAGAAGTGTCTGTACGTTCCGCTGCTGGGATTTTCCCTACTCGAAGACAACAATGTAGACATGCCCATGGGCTTTTCTCGATCATCCTATGAACGTCGAAACCCCTATGTGGATTTCTCCCACACGGAGTCCCCACATTCTGCTGCAGAGATTTTCCTCTTTTGAAGCCCCCTGTTTGATATTCCATTGCTGGGATTTTTCCCACTCGGAACACGAATACTGGCCTACAACTACCCTCGTCTGAACTTACATGCAGGTGAATACATCCATCTCGCCATATTCCATAGTGGGATTTTCCCCATTTGGGAGATAGCTCTGATGTGGGATATCCCCCATACGGAGGATAACTCTATTGTTGGGCTTGCTCTCATGTTGGAGGTGCCAGATCATTACTCTATGTAGGGGCCCCTATCCAGAAGACGCGTCCAATCTGTCGATGGGTTGTACCCCACTTCATGCCACTTTTATGCAGGTACCGACGAGGATGCAATCGTATGTGTTTAGGTATATCATGAGGGTTCTTAATCGGATTATCCCCTCAATGTACCAACCCCATGTGGATGTACTCCAATTATTCCTCAGAGGAAAGCGGTGTTGACACTTAAAAAAGACAGGATTCTTATTGGTCCGAACAATGTCTAAACTTGTTGACATTTACAAAAGACAAGTGACAGACAAGCTGACGACCAGTTTTCACCCATCTCCGAGGGACAGGGAAGCAACTTGGACTCCACTGATCCAGCAAGCAGACAGTGAACCCGGATTGTTTCTAAACAGACCTTAGCAGGTCTAAAGATGCTAGCACTTAGCATCGCATGAGCCCAAAGGGATAGCCTCACTTGAGAGGTTAGGATCACCCGACTTCACCTTGAAGCCATTCAAAGCCTCGCCAGGAAGCTAACTCATAGCTTCGCTAAAGGAAGTCAGCTCCGCCTGAAGCCACATGTAACTGCGCAAAAAGGGTATATTGTAACTTCGCAACAGATGACATCTAGCTCCACCGAAGAAGCCTCCTCTGACTTGGCTAGAAACTGCCTCCAGCTCCGCTGTGAGTTCAAGGCGGGCAGCGCCACTATTGGTCTGCTACGGTAAACCTTTGACCAATCAAATCTCTGGATGAGATCAGATCTAATCAGATCAAATTCAATTAAGATCAAATCGGAGATCAAATTCGGCAGTTGATTGTCACAATCTCTTGACTCTTCTAAAAACGAGTAAGAAGATCAGGGGAAATCCTCCAATGATATGGAAAGGATCAAAACAGAGCAAGAGGATCAACCGACCTGCCATTTCTAGCTTCGCAGAAGCTGATCCTAGCCTCGCAGCAAGGCTACTTTCCAGATTTAAACAGATTTGATTCAATCTGTTTCCATATTTTCAAGGGACGGTTATACCCTTGCCCTCCCTATAAATAGCCCACCAGGGGCACAAGGAGGGAGGACTTCTTCGAAGAGCTTCCTCAGACGACACGCACAAGAGGACTCCATAAGCAGAGGCTTCTTCATGACGCACCGTGCGCTCTTGAATTCAGAGACTTTTAGAGAATTGCTTCTCTATTCAGGATGCTGATACCCTAATACCTTCTTCTCAAGGAATCTCCAAAACCAGGCGAGAAGGAATTCCTAATTGAATGTGGCTTTGAGAAGTAGCTAGAGGGTTCTACCAACCTTCTATTCTCTGATTCCCGGAACCAGGCGAGAAGGGAATCTCATCGCTCGCATCGTCAAAGGGACAAAGTGGTCGCGCGCTGACCAGACTCCTATCGGCACACTTCTCCAGAATCTCTGAGGAGATCTACTTGTAATCTTTTTAAGAATACTTGTAATTTAGCTCCTCAAACTCTTTTTATTGTAATTTTTCCCCTTTTCAAATCAATGAAAAACAAGATGGCGACTCCGCTGGGGACTGAATTCTCTACTGTTGAGAATCAAGTGTCGCAATGCGACGAACAGACCTGTGGGTCTAACTCTGAATTCAGAAAAGCCGGTGCAGCCAGAGCCTCTCTGGCTAAATCTTCAAGAAAAGTCTCTGCGGAGACGGATAAGGCTATCTGCGAGCCTACTGCGGTTCTCTGGCGCAACAAGGAAGCATGCCCGCAGTCCAAGTCCTTCACTTTCGAGAACCTGGTCATTCAATTCGACCAAGGAAGATTTGAAGAAGTCCTCTCCGGGGGTGGCCTAATGCTTCGAGCACGGAAGCATAGGAAGGTCTCCATGACCAAGGTTTCAAAACAGAAACCAGAAGCAGAATTCTGCCAACACCCTTCAGCCTCGCGTGTGGCTTGTCAGGTTCCTTGAGAACCTAAGTATCCTCTGCCAAAGCGGATGTGGAGGCCTAAACAGAAGTCTCTGGGCAAAGCCTCAGGCGTAGCTACGCCAAAACCGCGTCTCTCTCGCGAAGAAAAAGGCAAGATGCCTGTCTGCTCCAACAATGCTGCTAGCCGCGAAGTCACGACGGCAATCATACCGTCGCCCGATTCAAGAGCAGCAACGCCTTGTGCCAGGCTCGTTCTCATGAGCGAAGCTACTGTACCACAGCTTACGTGCAGGGTTCCTGGCCGCGACGCTAGAACCAAAAACACTGTCCAAGGCTAATCGCCTTTGCAGCAGCATAGCGGGTAAAGCACCACAGCGTGCTCCGCTCTCTGGTTCGTCAAGCGCTAAGCTCGCGCTTTGTGGCGAAGGTAAAACTAAAGTACTATTCAGTGCTAATCCCTTCTGCAGGGATAAGAGGAATGGGACATCATCCTATGAATGCACCAAAAGGGCCTCTACGCGGGACTGTTCAGTCTCTAATGGGCCTGACTTGCGGGAACTCCTTGCGAACAAGCTGAAGTCGGAGTCTTTTCGGATCACTCCCCCTATTGTCAACAAAAGGGATGTCAGCTGGTGACAGTCCACTCAGTTCATTGCCAGCTAGGACCCATCCTCGCCACTCCTCTAGGCCAACGATCAGTTTTCGATCGATTGATGGCGCAAGCTCCGATGAAGCATTGCAAAAGGAGCGTCTCACGAGATCTACCCTCTACATCCGTCAACATGACCGAAAAGGGACGAGAGCTGCGCATGGACAGACAAGCGTCTGATGACACCCCCTATAGCTCCCCAGATCCAGATTACAGCCCA
The DNA here is from genome assembly GCA_038442645.1 of Agave tequilana. NCBI lineage: Eukaryota > Viridiplantae > Streptophyta > Magnoliopsida > Asparagales > Asparagaceae > Agave > Agave tequilana. Next base: position 74,603 of record JAVJIF010015399.1, read on the forward strand.
GGCTTGGGCGAAGTCTTGGTGCATGAAGGTGTTTTCCAAAACACCAGATTTAGGGTGGCGATACCCTACAATTATGAGCAGCCTTCTTCCTCAACGGCCCTAACCCCGCCGGAGCCCAGGAAAGCACACCAACCATCGGACGAAGAAGATGAAGATAGTGGGTATGCCTCTTCGGCAACCGTCAGCTCAGTGCGAACAAACAGAGCATCAGTCAACATGGCTGATAATGTTAACGACGACCTTCGTCGACGTTTGGAAGCTCAGGAGCAAACTTCCAAGACTCAGCAAGAAGCTCGAACAATATTCAACAGATGCTTGCTCAACTCCTCCGCAATCGAATGACAACGATGCCGGGAGCAATCACGATGAGGAGGAACATTTCAACAATGAGCAGCCAAAGACGGAGAAATCCAAGGAGGGTTCTTCCTTAGACGCCGAAGTCCTTAAAGGCCTCCAAGCTCAAATTGCATCCCCAGCTTAGAGGGATGAATTAAAGAAAGTAAGGGCAGTCCGTCCTTACCCATTGGAGTGGGATTCAGTGCCATATCCACTGAAGTTCAAACCACCAACGTTGCATACGTATGATGGTAAGAGTTCGCCAAATCAGCACATCTACTACTTCTGGTCTCAGACTGGTAATGTTATAAGCAACGACGCCATCATGGCTAGGCTGTTCATTGGCACCTTAAAGGGGGTGGCATTTGACTGGTTCCGAAGTCTCCCTCCGGGCTCTATCAATTCCTAGATCGACCTGAAAATCCGGTTCCTCTCTCGTTTCTATGAGGACGATACCGAAGTGACCATGGACAAGCTCCTCTCCACCATACAGAAGAAGGGCGAATCTGTCCGTGACTACATTGAACGGTTCAGAAACTTATCCTTGATGTGCCCAGCAGGGATGCCACTACCCATACTCTTACAGAAATGTAGGACAACTTCCTGGACCAAGTAGAAGTTCACATGGGGGCTGTCAAGGCCCACACTTGAAAAGAATTGGTCGAACAAGCTGAGATAGCCGAAAAGTCGGCTAAAAAGTTTGAACCATCCACCCCTAGAGGCAAATGGGGTATGAACAGTAAAGGACGTAGCGACCTGCCGCAGTCTTCTCAAGCCAAAGGGAAAGAGACTATGTCTGTGGAATTGTCCTAGGACGTGCAGTCGAAGGCCAAGAAGAGCGGCTTCAACAATCAGGGGCCTAAGTCAAAGGGCAAGTCTTGCTATGTCATCTCCATCCTGCCAGACGACGGCAATCTTACATCAGCTTCCATTAGTGATTCTGAAGGAGAAAAGCACGCCTGCACGACGCAACCCGATGCGCCTCAACAGACGGGCACCCGATCCGAAAAATCATACTTGAAGCAGTATGAAAAGTCTACTGGCGAGACACAACAGCAAACAACGTCAGTACAAGTACCAGCATCCGCTTCGATTCCAACTAAGGGAAAAGAGAAGCCTAAAGAGGTCCGATTCGACCAAGTCCTGAAGAAGCCTTCAGGATCAGGGCTTAACATGCCCTTTCGTTTTGACATATTGGCTCAGCTGGCTAATATCCCGGCTCGTATCACAATACACGAGCTCCTTCGTCTCTCAAAAGAGACAAGAGAAGCATTTAGGGATGCGCTGGCTAATTCAGAATCATTCCTGACATGCATGCCAGAGGTCCCTAACGATGATGCTCAGTCTTCTTGCCCAGAGTGTCATCATGTACAATCAAAGGTCCCCGCTATTACCTTCATAGCGGAAGATATGCTTCTCAAAGACAACAAACATGATCGACCTCTGTACTACACCGGATATATCGGTTCAACGTGCATTGAAAGAATACAAGTCGACCCAGGGTCCGCATTCAGCATCATCCCCAAAAGGTTACTTTACTTCCTCGGTATACCGCTGTATAGGTTGTCCGCAATCACCACTACAATATACGGTTTCAATGCCGGGAGCAGTCACCCACTTGGGAAAATTCGACTCCGTTGCAGAATCGGGAGCCTGAAGTTAGAAGTGACATGCTATGTCATTGACGCTGACACATCATATAACCTGTGCTAGGACGACCGTGGATCCACGCCAACTGGATCGTTCCCTCCACTCTGCACCAGTGCTTCAAATATGTTGAAGGTGACACGACAGTACGATCTGTCTTTGCTGAGAAGCAACCATTCAAAGGGGTGGAAAATTATTTCACTGATGCTCTCCTGTATCAAGAGACTGGTGAAACACCCGAAGAACCATTGCCAGATGATGATGAAAGTGGCAAAGAGGCGGATTCGGAATCCGAAGCAGGCATGCCAGCCATTCTGATTGGTGAACCAATTATAGCATGTCTTAATAATTCCAAATGTAATACTCCTTCTGAAGATGAAGGTGAATGGGTAATTAATGATAATATTTCTTTTGATTATCCTGCGAGTGTTGGGTCGGTTAAACCCATTACAGATGGCTCTCTGCATATGCCCTTACATAAGCCGAGTGCGGTCAGAACACCTATGGAAGCTATAGAAGGGGCCACGCTAGTGATCCCTCCGTCCAAATAAGGTCAGTTACCGATAATCTTCGGTAGAACCCAACCACGGGGACCCACAGCTGCAGATTCAAGTTCAGATTCAGACACCCCATAGTTCTTCCATTACGCGAGGCCGGCGCGCCATATTATGAAGAAAATGGGATACGACTTGAAGTATGGAGCGGGCCTGAATTTTGAAAAAGGAAGATGCAGTTTGATGCGTAACTTTGTGCCGAAAGGGAAACCTACAAACTACTATGATAATACACGCAGGGGGTTGGGATACGTTGCACCCACGTCGCCAGCAACGGTTCAATGCAAAGACGACGAACCAATCCCATCACATTCAGCCTCATCCTCCGAGTGGGACTCAGATATTAGTGTGGGAATGATGTTCGAAAACCTCACTGTTAATATGACTTCAAGCAGTCAATTGGAGCCCGCAGAAGCCGTTGATGAGGAACCATGGGCCCAACATTTGGACCTCCAATGGGAAAAGCGATTCGAACTGCGCGAGCCACCTACTGAAGACAAGGTGATGCAGGTCAACTTGGGTAGTCAAGATCACCCTAAGCCCATCTTCATAAGTGAAAGCTTATCACTTACAGAAAAAAAAGAATTGATAATACTCGTAAAGGAGTATATTGACGTCTTCGCATGGAACTACGAAGACATGCCCGGACTCGATCCACAAGTTGCCATGCACCGTCTGAATATCAAGCCCGACACCAAGCCAGTCAAGCAGCAACAACGTCGGTTTCGCCCAAATATTATTATGGAAGCTATTGAGGCTGAAGTCCATATGCTCATTGCATGTGGCTTCATACGGGAGGAACAACATCCAGATTGGGTTGCTAATATCGTTCCAGCCCTCAAAAAGAATGGGAAGATATGGATCTGCATCGACTACCATGATCTCAATATGGCCTGTCCTAAAGACGAATTCTTGAAGGTTCACCTAGAGGGGGGGGGTGAATAGGTGATGGCTAATCTAATGGTCACTTAATGCCAAATGATGCAAATAATGCGGAAGCTAAAAGCAATTATGACCTAATTAAATCTTTTACACTAAACACCACGTATAACCAAAGAGTGTTGCCGAATTTCCCTTCAAGGGCTCTGGACAAACTCCTCTAGATTCCCCTTGAATGGGTTGAGGTGCCGCGTTGGCTCTCTTGGTTGAATACAAGTGTTAGCAAACAATCCCAAGCAATATATCAATATGAGCACAAGGAATATATCATGCATATAAATGTAAAGACAATAATTGAATGCAAGATATAAACAAGTAAGGGAGAGAGAGAGAGAGAAAAAGGCAATCGCAAACACAAGGGTATGTTTCGAGGTTCGAGCACACTTGCTCTACATCCCCGCCTTCGACACACGAAGGATTTCCACTATGCAAGATCCCAATGGATCTCTCCTCGGTGCCGCAACACCTACAAGCCCTCGGACTCTCTAGTCCCGTACACACGCAAGCTCACTAGCTCGCCGAGGCCGCACCTCAAACAAGAGTTCGCACCCGAACCCTAAATAACCACGAGCACACTTGCCCGTCTCCTCAAAGAACAAAGAAGTCTTTGGTGATCACAACACTTTGATCACCTAAAAACAATCTCACTACAACACACCTATAGGATGAATAGATCAATGGATGCTCAAGTGTTTGTGTGAGAAACAAGGAAAGAATCTTTGGTGAAAAACTCAAGAAAATCTCTTTTACACTCTTGATAAACTCTCCTTTTAATTGGAAGTATTGGCTCTAATTTTGTGGAGAAAAACCTCTGGAATGAATGGGAAAAACTGGCTCTAAGAGTCTCTAAAATCTTATTGAAAACAGTCCACAAACCCCCAAATATATAGGCTGTCAAAAACTAGCCGTTGGGGCTTTGTCAGAACTGCCGGTCGACCCGTACGGTCAACCGCCAATGGTCAGAAATCAGACCGTTGGAGCCACGGTCGACCGCCTAGGTCGACCGACCCACTGGAGCTGAGAGTCTAACTCTCTGTCGGTCGACCCGTACGGTCGGCCGAACTTTCCAGAGAGCTTTGCTCTCTGGAGCGGTCGACCGGCACGGTCGACCGTCCTCCAGTACACAAAGGCGTGCACGTTTGTGCACGTCGGTCGACCGGTCCGGTCGGCCGACTTCAGTATTAGTCGACTATTAAAGGTAGTAAGTCGACTTATACGAAGCCTGAAACAATTTTCTGGGATTAAAAAGTTAGTCTCTTTGGCTCAAATAAAATCCCATAAAATACATAAAAATCTACAAAAATAGTTTTACCAATATACTTTGATAAACAAACATGCTTGCACAAAATTAAGTCACGTTATAAAAGATTGGACTATTTTTGTAACTTTGGAAATATTTGGCTCATGATAAAAACTGTTTTTTCCAAAACAATATTTTTCTAAAACATGTTTTTCCAAATCTTCATCAAATACAAAAACAAGATATACTTTTAAAGCATAGTGTGTATGGATATGATCCGCTACACAATCATAATGAAATATCTATGTTTTTGTCATAAAGCTCTAAATATGGTTTTGGTTAAAAGATAAGTATATGAGAAACACCAAAAATCACTTGAAATATTTTGTCACAAAGAAAAAATCTTTTCTAAACTAAAAAATCTTTTATGAAAACAATTCTATCAAGAGTGTGTGTGTATAGTATACTTGAGCAATCCACCAACTATCTATCCTTTACATTTTACTCTAAAACAAAAACAAAATCTTATACCTAGACACAAGTCTTCATCTTCTTGAAGTCTTCACTTGAAGGCTTCTCATCTTCTTGACTTGGTCCAAGCTTGATCCAAAAGCTCCTTGGATCACACCGTGCTAGCTCCAAATCTTGACATTTTATCTTTTGTTGAGCTATGCACCTACTAAGATCTTGATAATGAATCTGTCACTAATTAAAACAAGATCATTAGTAAACATAACTTCATGAGTTGATCATCATCAAAACTAGGGTGATAGGCCTTTGGGCCAACAATCTCCCCCTTTTTGATGATGACAAAACTCATGAGGTTATATATGCATGGATTAAAGTAAAGCTTCAAAGAAGCTCCCCCTTAACTCATGCATACAAATAAATAATAGATATGGCAATGGGGCACATGAATATGTATGCAAGTATGGAGATAAAAACATGCAACAAGCATAAATCAAAATCTTTTTCTCCTATTTGCAATACAAAACTTATATGCATAAATAATAAGGAAGATAAATACTTCTCCCCCTTAAGCAATGAAAACATGCATATAAACTCAAATACTTCTCCCCCTTTTTGTCAATCATCAACAAAGGGGTCAAAGTAAAATCAAATCAAACAAATTTTTCTCCCCCTTTTTGTCAAAAACAAAAAGATCAAGAAGGGGTTAAACAAATCAATCAATAAAGATTTATATGCGATATACATTCATGAAGAGGAAGACGCTAAGTTAGCTTCCCTACACATATACATTACATGAAGAGGGATGACAAGCCCTAATTCACATAACGCATATTATGTAATGCATAAGAGGAGATGTGAAGCTCCCCCTATACACGTATATCATATAAAGAAGAGTTGTCAAGCTCCTCAATTTATAATATACTCAACATGAATCTATATGTAGAAGAGATGTTAAGCTCTCCTTGCATATAGGAAATACATATCAAAACATTTTTAATTTTTCTTTAATTTCTTTTAAAAAAATTTTTTAAATTTATCAGAGCTCTTGTAAAACAATCAAATTTTTAAGATACCAAATCGAAAATAATCATTATTGTAAAACATATTGATACCAATTGAAATTTAACAAATATGAAGTTGAAGCATTTTGATATCAATGGTAAACATAATGATCAAAATATTTTTATTTTTCATCAAAAACTTTGTGTTTTAAAATGTGAACCAAAAGAAAGTTAAGCGCATGAAAATCATATATATGTATGAGAAATGAGTATACCAAGTGAAATTGATACATACATATATAAGAAACAAAATATGAGTATATACCAAAATAAGTTCATATTGATACCAATTGAAACGATTCAATGATACAATTGACATAACAATGAGATCAAGTGTATAACTCATAACCTACCACCCTTCATATGCTCAAGATAGAAGATTTTCAATGAAGCATACAAGGCATAATCGCCCATCCATCCTCCCATAGATGGTAGGGGTTTTCAAAAATAGATTTGAAAATATTTTAGCATTGAAAATCACTACCAAATGAGGAACAATAACTAGTTAAAATAATTTTTGAAAAACTAGTTAAAGATCCTTCAAAAACATGAAATCAAAGCATATGTATTTCATGAATCATGCTAAGTACATAAAAGTTCAAGCACTCATAGTCCATAAAACTCAAAAATTATCTTGAAAAGTAAAAGATGAGTGTTCAAAGGTTATGTAGATGTCATTTTCATGAAAAATAGTCATTGAAGCTCAAATCATGAATAACATTTTATAAACATGAAAATTTATTTTTCTTGAAAATAATACACTTCTAAGCATATGTATGATTTATCCAATCCTAACAATACACATACATATCCCAAACATAAAAGAGTCTATCAAATGTATTTGCATGAAGGCAAGAGACTCACGGGTATATATGTATATTTATTAGATTTGAATTAAAAAATACATATACATGAAGTAAAGTATAAAAATTGGCAAAACATGTATAAATGGAAGAATCATCAAAACTAGGCTATACATGTGCATATAGTGAGTACAAGTGAACAATGAAGTGCAAACGTATATGAATCAAATGTGGCTCACTACTTGTACATGTATAAATCCAAGTTTTGACGAATACTACATCTAAACAAGATTTTACCACATGAAGCACAAAACCTAAAACATGAACATGCTATATGATTTCACAAATGAATAAGCATGTACATAAATAAAATAGGAGTTTAGAGATTGTTACCAACTCCAAAGCTCCATACATGGTGGTTGTCCCACCAAACCTCCTTGATAGCGGTGCTCCAAATATGTGTCCTTTTAGTTCAATTGCACCCACCGTCAAGGCATCGATCCTCTCACGTCTTGTGAGAGCCCTCACCTACATCAAATACAAAAGGTGGGGACTTTGGTACCCATTTTTTCTTGGGTCCTTTGGGGTTAGTCTTGTAAGGAACCCAAACATTTTTATAATTAGCAAAATTTAAATGATGCATCTTATCAAAACAAAACTTTGCTAAATGGCCTTTGCGGCCACAATGTGTACAATTGTACACCTTAGTATGCTTATGAGTGTGATTGTGATCGTGGCGTGCAACATAAGCAAATGCATGATGAGAATGATGTGCATGAACATGAGGAGTTTGTTTCTTTGCAAACAAAGACTCCAATTTAGAATGGTTGAATGCACACGAGCTCAAGGTTGAGCTCAAACTATTAATTTTATTTTTCAAAAGACTAATCTCACTATCATCAATGGTGGCATGTAAAGACATGTGAGATAAAGAGTCATTTTTCTTCTCTTTAAAAACTTTTTCTTTTTCTTTTTCTTTTTCAAAAATTTTCTTTTTCAAGGAGTTGTTTTCTTGAAAAACAATTTCCTTTTGAGTTTCCACCAAAATAATTTTATCTTTCAAAATCGTGTTCCCTTCACAAAGATCATTTAATTTAGACATAAGGGAAACATTCTCATTTTTCAAATCTTTATTTTCTTTTTCTAAACATGCAATGTTAGATTTAAAAGAATCTTGTTCTATATGCATGCAATCAACTTTCTTTTTCAAATTTTTATTTTCCTTTTTAATCATGTCATATTTCTCAAGCAATAGATGACAAAAAGTAGATAGCTCATCATATGACATGTCTACATCCTCATCCTCGGATTTGGTAGTTACCTCAAGGGGGTTATCCCCTTGGACCATGTAGCACACATTGGAGATGTCGCTTCCAACGTCCAAATCGCTCCCGGCATAATATTGTTCTTTTTCGCCAAGGGAGAGGAGGGTGTTCCACACTACAAAAGCCAAATCAATGTTAGCAACCCTAGATAAGTAATCATCATTTAGGGTAGATCTTAAAGCACGTAGGGCTTTTGTATTAGCCTCAATATTCTTACCATTTAAACAATATGCATTATTAGTTGTGGCAAGATAAACATGAATACCTAAGGCTTTGAGGTACAAGGACATCTTCACCTTCCATATATGGATGTTAACAATGTCAAACATGGGTGGTGACATGAAGTCCATGGTGTGTGTACAAATATAGTGATTAGCCTAAAATGAGGATCTTTTACTCTAAGTTGTTAGACCAAATCAGAGTACCAAGCTCTGATACCAATTGAAGGTTCACCTAGAGGGGGGTGAATAGGTGATGGCTAATCTAATGGTCACTTAATGCCAAATGATGCAAATAATGCGGAAGCTAAAAGCAATTATGACCTAATTAAATATTTTACACTAAACACCACGTATAACCAAAGAGTGTTGCTGAATTCCCCATGAAGGGCTCTGGACAAACTCCTCTAGATTCCCCTTGAATGGGTTGAGGTGCCGCGTTGGCTCTCTTGGTTGAATACAAGTGTTAGCAAACAATCCCAAGCAATATATCAATATGAGCACAAGGAATATATCATGCATATAAATGTAAAGACAATAATTGAATGCAAGATATAAACAAGTAAGGGGGAGAGAGAGAGAAAAAGGCAATCGCAAACACAAGTGTATGTTTCGAGGTTCGAGCACACTTGCTCTACATCCCCGCCTTCGACACACAAAGGATTTTCACTATGCAAGATCCCAATGGATCTCTCCTCGGTGCCGCAACACCTACAAGCCCTCGGACTCTCTAGTCCCGTACACACGCAAGCTCACTAGCTCGCCGAGGCCGCACCTCAAACAAGAGTTCGCACCCGAACCCTAAACAACCACGAGCACACTTGCCCGTCTCCTCAAAGAACAAAGAAGTCTTTGGTGATCACAACACTTTGATCACCTAAAAACAATCTCACTACAACATACCTATAGGATGAATAGATCAATGGATGCTCAAGTGTTTGTGTGAGAAAACAAGGAAAGAATCTTTGGTGAAAAACTCAAGAAAATCTCTTTTACACTCTTGAAAAACTCTCCTTTTAATTGGAAGTATTGGCTCTAATTTTTTGGAGAAAAACCTCTGGAATGAATGTGAAAAACTGGCTCTAAGAGTCTCCAAAATCTTATTGAAAACAGTCCACAAACCCCCAAATATATAGGCTGTCAAAAAACTAGCCGTTGGGGCTTTGTCAGAACTGCCGGTCGACCCGTACGGTCGACCGCCAACGGTCAGAAATCAGACCGTTGGAGCCACGGTCGACCGCCTGGGTCGACCGACCCACTGGAGCTGAGAGTCTAACTCTCTGTCGGTCGACCCGTACGGTCGGCCGAACTTTTCAGAGAGCTTTGCTCTCTGGAGCGGTCGACCGGCAGGGTCGGCCGTCCTCCAGTACACAAAGGCGTGCACGTTTGTGCACGTCGGTCGACCGGTCCGGTCGGCCGACTTCAGTATTAGTCGACTATTAAAGGTAGTAAGTCGACTTATACGAAGCCTGAAATAATTTTCTAGGATTAAAAAGTTAGTCTCTTTGGCTCAAATAAAATCCCATAAAATACATAAAAATCTACAAAAATAGTTTTACCAATATACTTTGATAAACAAATATGCTTGCACAAATTAAGTCATGTTATAAAAGATTGGACTATTTTTGTAACTTTGGAAATATTTGGCTCATGATAAAAACTGTTTTTCCAAAACAATATTTTTCCAAAACATGTTTTTCTAAATCTTCATCAAATACAAAAACAAGATATACTTTTAAAGCAGAGTGTGTATGGATATGATCCACTACACAATCATAATGAAATATCTATGTTTTTGTCATAAAGCTCTAAATATGGTTTGGTTAAAAGATAAGTATATGAGAAACACCAAAAATCACTTGAAATATTTTGTCACAAAGAAAAAATCTTTTCTAAACTAAAAAATCTTTTATGAAAACAATTCTATCAAGAGTGTGTGTGTATAGTATACTTGAGCAATCCACCAACTATCTATCCTTTACATTTTACTCTAAAACAAAAATAAAATCTTATACCTAGACACAAGTCTTCATCTTCTTGAAGTCTTCACTTGAAGGCTTCTCATCTTCTTAACTTGGTCCAAGCTTGATCCAAAAGCTCCTTGGATCACACCGTGCTAGCTCCAAATCTTGACATTTTATCCTTTGTTGAGCTATGCACCTACTAAGATCTTGATAATGAATCTGTCACTAATTAAACACAAGATCATTAGTAAACATAACTTCATGAGTTGATCATCATCAAAACTAGGGTGATAGGCCTTTGGGCCAACAATTCTCACTGCCCATCACAGATGTCATGATTGACAATACCTGTGGATTCGAAAGAATGTCTTTCATGGACGGCTTTTTAGGGTACAATCAGATTAAAATGTATCCCGACGATGAGAAGCATACTTCGTTCCGAACACCTCGGGGGTATATTGCTACACCGTGATGCCCTTCGGGCTAAAGAATGCTGGAGCAACCTATCAGCGGGCAATGAATACAATCTTCCGCGATCATCTCCGAAAATGGTGGATTGCTATGTCAATGACATTGCTGTCAAAAGCCGCAACAAGGATGACCCTCTTCGTGACTTGAGAACGATGTTCGAAATAATGCGGGCACATCAACTGAAAATGAATCCGACAAAATCCTTCTTGGAGTGTCAAGTGGCAAGTTCCTTGGGTTCATTGTTACATCAAAAGGGGTTCATTTTTACCCGAACAAAGTCAAGGCCATTCGGAGCATGCATCCACCGAGGAATCTCAAAGAGCTTAGAGGCTTGCAAGGCAGACTGGCTTATATCAGAAGATTCATCGCAAATCTCTCAGGCCGTTGTCAACCGTTCACCCGACTCATGAAAAAGGGTACTTCCTTCGTATGGGATAAAGCTTGCCAGGAAGCTTATGAAGACATCAAGAGATACCTCACAAAGCCTCCAGTCTTAGTGGCCCCTACATTAGGGAAGCCATTCTTGCTTTATGCGAAAGCTTTGGACCATTCTCTTGGTGCCCTCCTCGCTCAAAAGGACGACAATGGTCACGAGCAGGCCATTTATTATCTAAGCAGGACTCTCATAGAAGCGGAATCTCGCTACAATCCTATCGAGAAAGAGTGTTTAGCTCTTGTCTTCGCTGTTCAGAAGACACGACATTATTTGGTCGGCCAAACTATACATGTCATCTCCAGAGTGAATCCTTTGCGCCTTCTCATGACAAAGCCAGGATCACTGAATTCAAGATTGGCTAAATGGGCACTTCTTTTGTCTCAGTATGACATGATCTTTACCCCACAGAAGGCAGTTAAAGGCCAGGCCCTTGCAGAGTTCTTGGCTGCTCATCCAGTCCCGGAACATTAAAACTTCACGAGGATATTCCGGATGAAGTCTTCGACTCCAATGTAACCTTAGAAGAGGAAGTGTGGCAGATGTTCTTTGATGAAGCATCGCGAATGGGCCCTAAAGGCAAGATTATTGCCGGAGTGGGGGTTGTATTTATCTCCCCACAGAATCATATCCTTCCTAGAGCATTTTCTCTGACAGAATCATGCTCCAACAATGTAGCGGAATATAATGCTCTGCTCATTGGTCTTCAGCTCGCCCATGGAATGGGGGTACGCTACCTTGAAGCTTACGGTGATTCAAAGCTGATTATCAACCAGGTTAAAGGCGACTATGAAGTTCGCCACGAGGATTTGGTGCCTTATTACCACACAGCCATCGAATTGGCTAATCTATTTGAAGGCTTCTACATCGGGCACGTGTCTCGATCTCAAAATACTAAGGCGGACGCTCTTGCTGCATTAGCAACAACACTAGCCTTGCCAGCCGACACCGAGTATCACCTCACAGTGGCAACTAGACATCTTGTATGCTCTAAGCATATGTTAAGAACCCGAGAAGTCTGTAATGTCTCCGCGGATCTTGAGCCGAGAGATTGGCGATTTTCTCTCATCGACTATGCTTTACATGGTCTGCTGCCAGACGATCCTAAAGAAGCGGCATCTATCAGACGAAGGTCTCTCCGTTTCTACTACGATCCAACTCTGAAGACACTTTACCGTCGTTCATATGACGGTGTCCTCCTCCGTTGCCTTTCCAATTTAGAGGCGCAAGAAGTGCTTAAAGAAGCACATGACGGCATGTGTGGAGCTCATCAGCTAGGTCAAAGCTCAAAGACAGATTGCATAGGCTTGGATACTATTGGCCAACCATGATAGCTGACGTCATCCAATACGCACGAAGGTGTAAAGCAAGCCAGATTCATGCAGACTTCATACACCAGCCTTCAGAGTTGCTCCACCCAACTGTTGCTTCATGGCCGTTCGAAGCATGGGGAATCGACGTCGTAGGGCCAATCAGCCCTTCTTCGACAAGAGGACACCGGTTTATCCTGGCAATAACCGATTACTTTTCAAAGTGGGCAGAAGCTATACACTGGTTGAAGTCAAAACCTCTAATGTGGTTAATTTCATCAAGCTCCATGTCATCCATCGGTTCGGTGTCCCTAGGCGGATCATCCATGATAATGGTCCCCAATTCATAAGTCAAGTATTCTATCGGCTCTGCGATAAATACCGAATTCAGAATGTGACTTCGACTGCCTAAAATCCTGCTGCTAATGGTTTGGCGGAGGCATTTAATAAAACGATCATCAAGCTACTCAAGAAGTTCGTCTCCTCGAAAAAGCGAGATTGGGACGAAAAGCTTGGTGAATGTCTTTGGGCATACCGAACCACGGTTCGAACACCGACAGGCAATACGCCTTTTTCCTTGGTATATGAGTGCGAAGCAGTCGTCCCATTGGAAATCCAGACGCCATCATTGCGAGTCGCTCTGACCACTAAGATCACATCAGAGGACAATGATCGGTTGCGTCTTCAAGAGCTCGAAGCCCTAGATGAGAAGCGGCTACAAGCTCAACAGCATATCGAGTTATATCAAGTTCGAATCTCAAAAGCCTTCAATAAGAAGGTCAAACAAAGAGTCTTCCAGAAAGGAGATTTGATTTTAGCCGTCAGACGACCGATGATTATGACGCACAAGGCCAAAGGCAAATTTCAGCCTAAATGGGAAGGACCGTTTGTAATAGAAACAGTCTATTCAAACGGAGCATACGTCTTATGACTTCAGATGGCGATTTACTCATGATGCCGATCAATGGCAAGTTCTTAAAGAAGTATTATCCTTGATTAAGGATCCTTCTCATGATCGAGTTAACACTACACCTCTGATCAAAACCTTCATATCCAAGGTACATGCAAGAGAGCCTTTCTCTTCCTCCAAGCGAGATTATATACCAGTAGGAACCTGGCCATATATTGTTCTCTCAAAGAAGATCAAGGTTACTCATATGCATTTCGCTGTTACGTTAACATTAAACCTATGACAGTGATTCCCTCGTTTTCCTCCATGAAAACGAGCCCTCCAAAATCACTTACCAATTCTCATCCATAGAATGGTAAGACCATATATGCATTTCGCTGTTACGTTAACATTAAACCTATGACAGTGATTCCCTCATTTTCCTCCATGAAAACGAGCCCTCCAAAATCACTTACCAATTCTCATCCATAGAATGGTAAGACCACATATGCATTTTGCTGTTGCGTTAACATTAAACCTATGACAGTGATTCTCTCGTCTCTACCAGTGAAAACGAGACCCTTTCTCAAATTCCATTATGAACCTTGAGCCTGGTGGCGTCTCATTTGGTTATGTCATTGCGACCTCTGAACCAGCAGACAGCCAAGTCTCAATTCTGAGCCCTGTTGACATTTACAAAAGACAGGTCTCGATACTTGTTGACATTTATAAAAGACAAGTATCACCAACCTTGAGCTTGGTGGCGTCTCATTCGGTTATGTCATTGCGACCTCTGAACCAGCAGACAGCCAAGTCTTAATTTCGAGCCCTGTTGACATTTACAAAAGACAGGTCTTGATACTTGTTGACATTTACAAAAGACAAGTATCACCAACCTTGAGCTTGGTGGCGTCTCATTCGGTTATGTTATTGCGACCTCTGAACCAGCAGACAGCCAAGTCTCAATTCCGAGCCCTGTTGACATTTACAAAAGACAGGTCTCGATACTTGTTGACATTTACAAAAGACAAGTATCACCAACCTTAAGCTTGGTGGTGTCTCATTTGGTTATGTCATTGCGACCTCTGAACCAGCAGACAGCCAAGTCTCAATTCCGAGCCCTGTTGACATTTACAAAAGACAGGTCTCGATACTTGTTGACATTTACAAAAGACAAGTATCACCAACCTTGAGCTTGGTGGCGTCTCATTCGTTATGCCATCGCGACCTCTGAACTAGCAGACAGCCAAGTCTCAACCTCGAGCCTGTTGACATTTACAAAAGACAGGTCTCGCCCATACTTGTTGACATCTACAAAAGACAAGTACTACCCTTTCTGGTGGCCTCTCAACCGGTTATGTCATTGCGACCTCTGAACCGGCAGATAGCCAAGTCTCATTATTTAGTACAGTAAGAACTATTCTCTCAAATGGCTGCAATGCAATTTAGGAACGACAACTCAGCAAATAGAGCAAGTTGGAGTTTCGACAGGGGAGTCAAAACAAAATTATTTTTATTGAGTTCGAGAAGAAGGGATACATGAAGGCACATATATTACAAGCTATAGGCGTACGTCATAAGATTTGATCCGTTCTTCAAGGGAGGCCAGCCTTGCCTCCCTATCATCGACAGCCTTCACAAGCGCCTGCGACCTTAGTTCAGCCTCATTAAAACTCGCCGTCTGGGCCAGGCGAGATTCAACTTCAGCCAAGGTTGCCCTTTGAGCTAACTCCTGCCGCGAGAATTCGTCACTCTGAGCCTTAAGCTGCTCAAGCCGCACAGTTTCTTCCAGACGTACTGGTTCAGCCTTGGATAAGAGAAGATTTCCCTTCCTGATCATTTCCTTGGCCTTCTCAATTTTGTCTTCGGCATCAAGAAGAGCACTGTTAGAAGCATCTATAGCATCCCCAAGCTCTACTTGCCTTGTCTCCAAGGATTTCAAGTCCGTAGAGATGGCCTTAACGGCTTCCTGAGCAGCAAGATGGGCTTCATGCATTTGAGCGACAAGGTGCGCTAGCTGCTCGTCAACCAAAGACTCCAGGCCTGAACGGCTGAGACGGCGCCATTCTTCTACGTCCCTCTCAAATTGGTCTACCAGAAGCTCTAATGCAGCGGCCTGGTTATCCCCTCCAAAGTCCCGAATACTTTCAATACTGCGGGAAAGGACCACTTTTAATTTAGAAAATGGCATAGTCGAGCTTTTCAAGACCAGATCGATGGATCGCTTCAAGCCTTTATAATAGCTATCGACTATGTCACCTATAAAATCATTTTCAACATCGGCCACTTCTGGTAGATGGACAGCTTCAGAAAAATCCACAAGCCTGGTTGACACTACTGTGGAAGGAGCGGCGGGAACACTGACCGCAGCAGCATGACAGGTCATCGGTGATCTCAGCGGAGTCTTCATTGAAACCAGTACACTAGCCACCGCTGAGGTAGGGCTAGTAACCATCTCCTGAACCGCAGGCTCAACACCAGGGTTGGGGAAGTAGGGCTTGTAATCACCCTCAGCTCCGCACCTGGGAAATCTGATGGCACCTCACTCATTGATAAAGTTGGGAGTGAGGACACTTCCGGGACTATCGCCCCTTCAACCTCCTTTCCTTCGGCTAGCTCAGGCCGATAAGGGGGCAGGTCACCATACAACGCGTCCAATACAGCAGCATCCGCCGCGGTCAAAGTGCTCATATCACCCCTTGACCCCTCGGGAAGATCGTCTGGTTCCCTTGAAGTTGACGCACCCCGAGGCGGAACATCTGCAACAAAATTGTGTTTAAACAAGACACAATAAATAGTAAAAGCCAAAAAGGTCGGAACAATACCAAAGGATGATGTCGCCTCAACATCTTGGCAGCCGCATCAGTTTCTACGGGCTCCATTGGAAAGTCCTTTGCGGAGTCAACACGAATGGTCGGCCCGCTTTCGCTTGCCGAATCTTCCGTGGACCACCCAAAAGAGCTTGACGCTACAGGACTTCCCTTGAAAGTCCCAGCGCCCGAAGGACCAACGTCAGCTGCGTCACCTCCGGATTCCTCCGGGACGGCAAAATAGCCGGCCTCATCACCCTCGTTGTAAGCGAACAGAGGATCATAATGTTCCCCTTGTTTCTCCGACCGCCTTAGCTCTCGGGCTCGTCACCGCCTCAGCTCCTACACCACGAAGCAGATAATAAGCGGTCCGGAACACATGGAAGATATATTATAAAGACGAAGCTGATCTTACCTAAGTCCGGAGCAACTTCACCAGTAGTCGGTTTAGCAACAGACGGTTCAACTATTAATGGGACAAGAGGAGGAACCGCCACAGATGGTTCGCCCTCTACAACAACCGTAGGAGCTTGACGACGGGGCTTCTTCACCAACTCCTTCCTACGAGACCCACCTGTCCGTTTGCGCTTGAGAGGAGCATCAGAACCTTCCTCCTCTGCTTCTTCTACATGTCTTGGGGGAGCTGTCCCCATCACGCCAGAACTGGTCGCAAGAGTCTCGGCACCTGCCTCTGCTACAAAGCGAGGACTTTCCGCATCCGAGGCTTCGCTGTCATCCACGACAATGAATTCTTCTATGCCCGGGATACGAACCCTCTTACCTTCCCTTCTCTCAGAGACCTTTCGCTTCAGCCGCTGAGAAATTAACTTCACACCAGAGCTGTTAGCCTTGAATCCAAGGGGTGTGGAGTTGGAAGTTGCATACCACTGGCAAAAGCACAGGGTCATTAGAAGATTGGGAGTCCTCAACGGCATATGCAGCCGCGCCTCGGTACAGCCCGTAATGAAAAATCGCCAGGCACGAGCTCCATCAATGAGGCTCCCCATAAAGGCAAAATTGAGATTTGGGTTGCTCACGTATAGTTGGTCATATCCAAACTGTCGAGCAAACCGACTTGGAACATAAGGCTCCAAGTAGCAGGTATCTCCGCTTCTGTATAATAGATGTGAGGGCCAGATGTTGACTAGCCACTCAAAAATTCTCTGGCTCAGGGATGACTGCCCTTCCCCCGCATCTTTGAACTCCTCGTCATAGCCTGCATCCCGAATATGGGGAAAACAGCAGAAGAGACTATAGACGTCATAGCGACGCACTAATTTACGGGCCTCAGCCACGTAAGTCTTCTGCCATGAGCATCCTTCGAATCGGCAGAGGAGCGCCATTCGAACACCTTCGGGAGGGTCCTCTCCAGCTTCAATCAAAGAGGGACAGTGCAGGGCGAACCACGCCATTAAATAAGTATACGACAGACCCACTCTGGGGTTAGGTCCGTCGCGGGGCAAAATGATCCCCTTCCCACGCTTCGTCGTTGGCGGCCTGCAAAAAGCCTCCGTTAAGGCGCGAAGGCCTCTCTGGATACAGCATACCATGGCCGAAAGAAGACCCAGGGGACGACCATGGACTAGACGAACAGCAGGCAGCAGGACGTTCGGATGAATGACGTCACCCGACGAAGACGGCACCACGCACCTCTTCAGCTAGACTGTCAAGAAGCCAGCCAGCAGTGCCTTCCGGGACATCGGCCGGCGAGCCTGATGATGGAAACTCTGAAGGACATCACCCTTCTCATAAGGACCATCGTCTTCCTTCACAACTAGATCCCCTTGGAAGTGCTTTTGCATCCGGTCAAAAATGTCTTCATCAGCAACTCCACAGTGAGCCGCTTCAGGAGTGTTCTCCATATCTGGAAACAAATAATCTCCCCAGCTCTTCAAGCTACAGGAGGTTCCTTTACTGCCCCCATGCATACTGGAGCAAATGTATAAATGGCACATTAACTCCTGGTAAGTCTCGAACAAGGCAGGCTCCTACTTCTCCAGAAGCGTCAATTCTGCCTCGCACGGGAAGTATTCTTCATATGGGATAGATCCGAAAGGCAGAGCAGAGACTTCCCACATCTCATGCAAGGCCATACCCAACTCGCCCACAGGGGTGAAGAAAGTCCCTGAAGCTGGGCAATACAATTCAAAGACGGCGTAGAAGCACGCCACGTTCATCTCAATGCCGTAGCAAGTCGCCCTGACGGCCTCATAGAGGTTTACCCTCTCCAGATCCTCCTCGAAATTAGCGAGGATGTATACAGTTAAATCCCTTCACCATGCCTTCAGAGGGTGAATCCAGCCTGGAGTCCTGAAGTCAGTGGCTGGATAGTTCCCATCGACCTTGCAGAATTGGTTGCCAAAGGTCAGCGCCATTGCAGGATTTTCTCCCACTGGGATCTCTCGCGACACATTCCCAGGTGTAGACCCATTATGCAACGAGGAGGCCCGCTCTTGCATAACCAGGAGACTGAAGCATCAATTTTCCTATGTGGACAGAGTCAGTACTCCGGCTCACTTCCCACGACATCTTCCGAGCCTGCGTCACGCACTGGAAGGAAGACAAAGAAAAATGTCGCTTATTGGACGGAAAGTAGAACTTCTCACCATCGAACTGGAAAATCTACTGCCCTTCCCCTGCCAGTAGTTGGTGATCAGGATCTAGTGCGGCATCCCCGAACATGAAGTCAGGCTTCCTATAAGTTCGACGGTCAATATCTTCAAGGGGAGCCGTAGTCAAAATACTCCTCGTGGTGTATTGATCACCACCATAAATAAGCGTGTCTCGAACGAGAGAGCACCCCTCACTAAACAGAGAAGCCTGCCCTTGAAATTGCAGGCTGATATTGCCGTCTAATCCCCTGGTCATCCCGAATAAGCTGTTCACAGGACCAGGAGTGTAATGCACTGCAGAAGCAAAGAAGAATCATGATTAGTTCACCAGCCAAGAGAACACAAAGACACAAGTTTCACCAAAGGCATAGCCTTGCTCTCTAAATGAAGCTAATAAGGTGACAGCTTCGCCAAAGCATAGCTTCGCGGTTACAGTCAAGTCCGCATTTTGCAGAAAATGTCCAAGTGTTAGCTTCGCTTCGAAAAGCTTAAGCAGAAGGCGGCACAGCCCTGAGGACTAACTTTGTCAAAAGGGCTTTATGGTCAAACATTATTATTAATCCTTTGCGGCCATGATGAAGGTACAGATCCATATCCTGTTGTTCAACAGGATGAAGACAGTCTAAGGGATAGCTTCGCCTAGAAGCTTAAAGAAGAACTCTTCAGTTCTTGAATTCCCGTTCGAGAAAATAAGGGAAATGGATTCCCTAACAATAACAAATCATCTCGATCATTCTGGCTTCATCCAAAGATAGCCAAACATCGGCTTTAAAAGAGAAATGACAGTCTCTAATCAAAATGGAGAGTCCCTTACCGGCAATTGGTCGTTCGATGACCGGAGGAGGAGAAGGACCCTCCGCTGCAGAAGTTGTCACTTCAATCCCCGCTCGTCTCTTGGGCTCCATTGAAGAACTATGGAAGTTTTTGAACTCTTGAATAAGGAGGAAAGAAGGAGAAAAAGAGTCAAAGTTCTCTGAAAATTTCAAGCAAAGAGATCTGCTCTTTCTCAGCCCGATCGGGCTTTTATAGGCCGATGTGCGCTTGAAACGATGCCTCGAAAAGAGTACAAGCTGTCGTTTCAATTAATTTGAAACGGCGCCTAAAGCGCCTTTCCCGAGAAGCGCTGATTCAGCCCCACCAAGGGCTAACTTCGCCACGAGTTAAAACGCAGACTTCGCACAATACATCAATGACTTCGCCGACAGGATTGCCTTAAGCTCCGCTGAAGGCATAGGCTGAACTCGCAAGTATGCTAGCTTCGCTGAAAGCTCGTTCCTGTTTCAGATGGAATTCTATCTTTAACCCCGCATGGAGTTTAGTTCCGCTAGCCAAGTTCAAAATGAAGGCAAAGCAAAAAATCAAATGAGCAGAAAATGAACTTTTATTAATTTAAAAGGAAAGAAAGGTACATTGATACTAGATCAAGGTTGTATTTCGTACAACAGATTCAGTTGCTCAGCAGGATCATTTGCGCAAAAGACATACAAGTGGTCTTATTTGCTTCCAAGCCAGACCAACTGGACACGAAAGGCCTTCCTCCTGCACAAGGCTGTAATCCTTCACATAATGATAGAAGGTGCCACCAGAACAGATTGTGCCGCCAGGACAGATGGTGCCACCCGGATAGGGCCGTGATCTTTCGTATAATGACAGGTTTTGCCATCAGAAAGCCGGACCGTCTTTGGTCAAAACTGGCAAAGGACTGATCGCCACCAGCAGGTTGGATCTTCTTTGATGACAATTGGTAATGGGAAGATCCGCGACCTTACAGGTGACGTCCGCTTTCCCGAAGTGGATCATCTTGGATAAGTGACTACCAGTCTTGCCTCGAAGTGAATTATCTCGGATAAGCGGCTGCCAACCTCTTCTGGGACACACATCAACTGCCCTAGTTTGTTCCTCCTGCTTAAAAGTAAAGCTTCAACTGGGGAAGCATAAGGCAACTTTTCGGTCTCTTTCATCAAGTCACAAGATTGGCGAACATAGCTTACTGCAATGCAAACTGAAACAAGTTAGCAGTTAAACACCGGAGAAGCTGCAAAAGCGCTAAGTCAAATTCTTTAGGGCGAAGCAATTCGATTTCAGTTAAAGCAGAGGATAAGCCTCACTTGCACAGTGATGATGGGCTAGCTCAGCAAATGCCAAGTCCTAGTCTCGCCTATATGGCTAAGCCAGACTGATCCTGAGGGACGCAGTCTTAGCCCCACCTATATGGCAAGACTAGCTCAACTTTGAAGAGACTAAGTCCCGAGTTTTGCCTGTGTAGCGGACTTAACACGCATGCAGTGATCTTTCTTTGATCAAGTCAAAATGATAGCTTCGCTGGGAAGCTATGCTGAAATCCTTCTCTGCAGATTAGTTAAGTGGAGAACAAGGGAAATTGATCCCTGAAGCAGCTGATTAAAGCTAAAGCTAAGTTAAGGGAGATGAACTCCCTAAGGTTTATTGGTAAAGTCTCTGGATGATCGAGACTTACCGGTCCTTTGACTGGATAATGACCAGAGTGGGCATTCCCACTATTTCAGAGATCTGAGTATCTCTCTCAACCAAGAGAAGAGAAGAAGAGCATATTACTTCTCTTCAGAGGACTTTAAGTGTCCTATTTATAGGCCCCATGGCCTGAGCGCTGCCGCCTCAAGCGTGGAAGCACGAGCACATTTAGGGCATTTATTGCGCCTTGAGAAAGAGAGACGGTTCCCTTGGAACCGTGCGAAGGAAGAAACATCTTCCTCATAAAGGCACTCATGGCGCCTTGAAGAAAGGGAATATCCTCCCTCGGAAATGCATAAGAGGAGAATATCTCCCTCGATCAGTGCGAGAGAAGAAGTAATCCATCTCGTAACCGGCCCACGGCAGTTGGCCTTGGGAAAGCAACAGATGTTCCAGAGCGAACTTACCTAGCCGCGAAGCTACCCAGACGCGAATCTACATGATTCTTCGGCGAATCTACATCCCAAAGAAGGATTAAAAGTGAAGCTGAACTCAACCACCATGGCGACGTTCATACTCCACACATCACCAATCAAAGCAGTTCAAAGTATTTCAAAGTCTGAGCCATTGCAGACTTTTGAAAACTTTGAAGGGGGTCTTGTTGACACTTAAAAAAGATAGGATTCTTATTGGTCCGAACAATGTCTAAACTTGTTGACATTTACAAAAGACAAGTGACAGATAAGCTGACGATCAGTTTTCACCCATCTCCGAAGGACAGGGAAGCAACTTGGACTCCACTGATCCAGCAAGCAGACAGTAAACCCGAATTGTTTCTAAATAGACCTCAGCAGGTCTAAAGATGCTAGCACTTAGCATCGCATGAGCCCAAAGGGATAGCCTCACTTGAGAGGCTAGGAACACCCGACTTCGCCTTGAAGCCATTCAAAGCCTCGCCAGGAAGCTAACTCATAGCTTCGCCAAAGGAAGTCAGCTCCACCTGAAGCCACATGTAACTGCGCAGAAAGGGTATATGGTAGCTTCACAACAGATGACATCTAACTCCACCGAAGAAGCCTTCCTCTGACTTCGCCAGAAACTGCCTCCAGTTCTGCTGTGAGTTCAAGGCGGGCAGCGCCACTATTGGTCTGCTTCGGTCAACCTTTGACCATTCAAATCTCCGGATGAGATCAGATCTAATCATATCAAATCCAATTAAGATCAAATCGGAGATCAAATTCGGCAGTTGATTGCCACAATCTCTTGACTCTTCTAAAAACGAGTAAGAAGATCAGGAGAAATCCTCCAACGATATGGAAAGGATCAAAACAGAGCAAGAGGATCAACCGACCTGCCATTTCTAGCTTCACAGAAGCTGATCCTACCCTCGCAGCAAGGCTACTTTCCAGATTTAAACAGATTTGATTCAATCTGTTTCCATATTTTCAAGGGACGGTTATACCCTTGCCCTCCCTATAAATAGCCCACCAGGGGCACAAGGAGGGAGGACTTCTTCAAAGAGCTTCCTCAGACGACACGCACAAGAGGACTCCATAAGCAGAGGCTTCTTCACGACGCACCGTGCGCTCTTGAATTCAGAGACTTTTAGAGAATTGCTTCTCTATTCAGGGTGTTGATACCCTAATACCTTCTTCTCAATGAATCTCCAGAACCAGGCGAGAAGGAATTTCTAATTGAAGGCGGCTTTGAGAAGTAGCAAGAGGGTTCTACCAACCTTCTATTCTCTGATTCCGGAATCAAGCGAGAAGGGAATCTCATCGCTCGCATCGTCAAAGGGACAAAGTGGTCGTGCGCTGACCAGACTCCTATCGGCACACTTCTCAAAAATCTCTGAGGAGATCTACTTATAATCTTTTTAAGAACACTTATAATTTAGCTCCTCAAACTCTTTTTATTGTAAGTTTTCCCCTTTTCAAATCAATGGAAAACAAGCGGCAACATGTATGATGTTTTAAATTCTTTAATACTAGAAATCTATGTTGCATCTATCATTTTTTATCTATGTATCATCGAATGCTAGCATGCACATTTTAACTGCTACACCTATTCCCCAATTTACATCCCCCGAGATGGATTAATCACTTGGAGGCGACTATAGATCATCCTACAAAACACTCCAATTACTCTGGATCTGAGCTCTGCTGCATGGATTTCCCCCTGTCAGAGCCCGACAGCATAGCTCCGTAGCTGGGATATTCCCACTCGGAAGCGATATCGAGCCAAACTCCATTACAGGAATTTTCCCCACTTGAAGGCTCAACTCCATAGTTGGGATTTCCCCCATTCGGAGGTAAAAGTTACAGGTGCCACTGTGGGACCAACGCCACTCACGAACCACACGCTGAACTATTCCAAACATTTCAGAGTCAAAGCAATTCTCTGAGCAAACATTCATTTGTTGGCCCAAAGGCTCAGCACTCTAGTTTTGATGATGATTAACTCATGTAGTTATAGTACTAATGATCTTGTATTTATATAGTTTTCAGATTTCTATCAAGATCTTAGTAGGTGCTTAGCTTCAACAAAGGAGTTTGGAGCAAACACATAAAGATTCAAGAGCTCGAACATCAAGATCGCATCTAGCACTCAGATGGAGTCACGCTATTTGAATCGTGTTTGGATCGAGTCAGCTTAGAGAAGGAGTTCTACAATAAGACTTTGGTTTGTCTAGTTTAAGTTTGTATTTAGATCTTGTGTAAAGATAGATTAGTGTTGATATGCTCAACTTCACACACACACACACAAGTTCAATACGTTTGGTTTTTGGTTTAACCGTTTTAGATTTTAAGTTCACATATATATGGTTTTCATGAAAAAATAAAATCAAAACAAGTTTACATGATTTAATGTATATTGGATTTCATCTATATACATCTGTTTTTTATATATTTGGAAAACTTATTTTGATGCTCAATTTCATGTGTTTAGAGTTTTGTAATTAACAAAACCATTTTTCGATTTCATGTCAAAAACTTAGATATATATTTTATATGTGTTTGAATTTTATCCATACACTCTGTGCTTCAAAAGAATTTAAATATCATGTTTTTGTATTTATACAAGTTTTAGAGAAAACGGATTTTCATTTCAAAATCCAAGTTTTGAAAAATACATTTTTATGTTTAAGCTTAATATTTATATCACAAAAATAGTTCGAATTATTTATAAAATGTGTTAATTTTTGGTCACACATATTTGTTCTTCAATTATTTATAAGAATGTATTTTTGTGAAATTTATGAGATTTTATGAGATTTTATTGGAGTTCAAAGACCAAGTTTCATATACTTTATCCTAGCCAGAGCCTGCTAGCGGTCGACCAGACCAGAGGTTGATCGACCGGGTCGGTCGACCGATGTTCACAAGAACGTCCACAAGGTCAAGTCTAGAAGGCCGGTCGACAGGGTGGTCAACCGACTATAACAGCCCAAATCTCGGGTAATGCCGGTCGACCGGGCGGTCGACCAACAGGCTTTGAACCTTTAGGCTCGGTCGACCGGGCAGTCGAGCGGGGTCACAGTGGTCAGAAATATGACTGTAGGACGGTCGACCGGCCAGTCAACCGAAAGGTCAAAATTGACCTTTTCTGACTGCCAACGGTTATTTTTTTGAGAGGCTATAAATAGGCCTCTCTCAAGTTGTTTTAAACAAGATTTTTAGTGAGCTTCTCTCCCCATCTTTCAAGTGTTTTGCAGTAAGTTTTAAAAGAGTTTCTGAGCCAAAAAGATTTATCTTTTATTTGTTTTAAAAGTGTTGGAAAAATTAAAGAAAAGAGAGTGCTTGGGAAATTGGTTTTGATCTTTATTTTCATATCTATCTAGTATTTTTCTCAAGTATTTTTATTTATTATTTTTCTTTCCAAACACTTTATTTTCACACTTGAGCTATCATATCTAATCCTATGTATAGGATCTTATTTTTGTGTGGAAAATTATTTGTGGTCTATTGTGATCACCAAGATTGTAATCTCTTCTTTACTTTGGGTTGTATCTAACCCTCTTGTGTAGAGGTAATTGTGGTTGGGCTTTAACTTTGAGCCTTATCCCTCCTGTGTAGAGGTGATTGTGGTGAGCTTTGACTTTGAACCTTATCCCTTTTGTGTATAGGTGATTGTACTTTGGTTTTGTGCCTATCCCTCTTGTGTAGAAGTGATTGTGCTTTGATTTTGTAATTGTGGTTTGGCTTTGTGCATATCCCTCTTGTGTAGAGGTAATTGTATTTAAGAGAGAAGTAGTGTACACCAAGTATAGAGTTGTAATTTCTCGGTCGAGGTCCCTTTGTGGAAGGTCCTGTGTGGACATATAGTAGAAATCCTTTTATGTGAAGGCGGGGACGTAGAGCAGTAGCTCGAACCTCGAAACATATCTTGTTATTTGCATTTGATCCGCTATCTTTAAACTCTATCTCTCTTATATCTTGCATTGCTTTTATTGCACATATTCATATACTAGATATAGTTGTATGTGCCCATACTTGTGTTGAACCAAGAGAGCTTCATATAGCACCTCAACTCTTAATTTAGAGGAATCTCAAGGAGATAGTTTGGAGCCCTTCACTGGGAATTCGGCTATACTCTTTAGTTACACATAGTGTGTTCAAATGACGTTTTAATTCCGCATCATTTATTATTAGATTAGCTAGTACACCTATTTACCCACTCTAGGTGTTTCAATTGGTATCAGAGTCTGGTGCTCTTGATTTGGGTCTAATCACCTTGAATTAAAGATTTTATTTTAGCTAATCACAATATTTGTTTACACACACTCATAGATTTTCTTACCCCTCCCATATATGATGTTACCAGCATTAATATTTGGAAAGTTAAGATGTTGCATGTTTACTTTGCCACTACCAAGAAATCTTATCTTGATAATGACAAGCATATACAGGCCAATGCACAAGCCTTAGTGGCATTTAGGCACACACTTAGTAAAGATTATCTTTCTATTATTTCTCATTGTGATTCCGCTTTTACAGTGTGGAACACATTGACCTCTCCCGAGCTACAGACGATAAATTTTATGGAGAAGGAACCCTTGGTGGATAAGTCCGATGAAACTTACTCTATGGTCCAAGGAATTGACTCCCTTGAGGTACATTCGGATACTCATTTAGATGATAGTACTAGTTCTTCTTATGATGATAACATAGATACACATGCATTAAATGAAGAACTATCTATATTTTATGAAAACTTGCTTTCAAAGTACAAAGCTTTGAAAAACAAGAGTTTTAAATTAAAAGAAGAAAATGAAAATTTATTTTCAAAGATAAACATGATTTTACAAGAGAGGTTTGAGATTTCAAGTGAAAGAGACCCCTTAAAAACTTAACTTGAGCTTGCTTTAAAGGAAAATGAAATTTTAAAAAATAAAAATAATTTGATATTGTTTTGACGAATAATGATGACTTATCTTCAAGACTTGATTTGTGTTAAAAGAAAATGATTTTTTAAAGAACAAATTTTTTTTAATTTCTAAATAATTAGAATGCATTTCTTTAGAAAACATTTCTTTGAAAAATGATTTAGATTCTCATGTTTGCATGCTACTATAGCTTCGTCATCTTGTGCTTCTATTGCATGCTCCACATCTTCTTCTAATGTCAAAAATGATATATGTATGTTGAGAAGAGTGTAGATTGTTTAGGCTCCATGTTGAGCCAATGTGCCATGAACCTTACACGATTAGAATCTATGTTTCTAAAGAAACGTACTCCACATATTCATGCACACAAACCACAACTTACACATGCTCATCATGCTCACACACATGATTTTATGTATGCTCATGTGTACACTTGTACACATTCTGGACGTACGTGCTACCTTGCAAGATTTTATTGTGATAGAATACATAATTCAAATTTTACAAACAAGTTTACTTTGGTTAGGAAAGGTGCTAAACCCCATGGATCCAAAAAGATATGGATACCAAAATTTTCCTTATTATATTTGATGTAGGTATGAGCTCTCACTTGACGTGAGGGTTTTGGTGCGTTGATGGTGGATGTGTTTGAGCTTGATGGACACTACATTGGATGCATCACCTTTAAGGATGTTTGGTGAGAGGACCACCATGGTTTGGAGACCTAGAGATTAGCCCTATTAGTTTTGGTAACTATTTATAACTCCTTATTTTGTTTACATGCTTTTTCATGAATGTTTTTAGCATGTATTGGTTTTCATGCTTTTTATGTTTATTATGTTAAATGCAATGTTAATTAGACTTGAGATATACATAATACTATTTGAGATACACTCATGTTTAGATGGACTATTATTTTGTGTTCTCACTATAATTTAGCTATTGTGTATATCCTATCTCTAAAGCACGTGCATTTACCCTAATGATCATGTTTATTTATAATTTTACACTTCATATTTTTGATTACTTGTTTAGATGAAGTTTTCGTTAAAATTTATGTTTATACTTGTACAACTAGTGAGCCACATTTGGTTATTATATGTTTGTACTTTATTGCTTAATTGTACCCATTAGATGTACTTGTATAACCTTATTTTGATGATTCTTGCATCTTATCAGGTATTCCCTATTTTGTACATGTTTTCATAAATGTGTTTATCTTCATGTATATGTCAATTTTGTCCAAAACTATTAGATATGCATGTCTATCCGAGAGTCACTTGCTTTACATGTAACAGTTTTATTATGAACTTGTTTATATTTGGGATATGTATGTATACTTTTAGTTTTAACAAAACATACATATACCTTAAAGCGTATTTAATTTGATGATTTCTTACTTTTGATAAAAGAAAATTCATATGAGCTTCATAGCCTATCTCCATGATTATGCTTATTACATGATTTTTGCACTCTATATCATCTTGTTTACTTATGATATTGGATTCATGATAATCTCTTGTGCTTTATAGACTTTGAGTGTCAAATTATTGTGTGATTTCATGTTCTCATAAATATGTTCATATTTTATTTCTTCCTTGAAGGATTTCGTACTAGTTTTCAAAATTTTCTTTAAAAGTAGTCTTTATTCTTCAATTGGTAGAGTTTTGAAACTATGCTAAATTATTTTTAAATCATGATTTTTACCATCTAAGGGCGGTTGGATGAGCGATTACTCTTTGTAGACCCTTATTGAATATCTTTTAAACTTATGCATAAATAGGGTGGTAGGTATGAATTATACACATGATCTTCATGTTATTTCATTTTTGTATGCTCATATGTGTTTCTTATATATGTATGCTTCAAATTTCAGTTAGTATCAATTTCAATTGATATTTCTATTTTCATACATACACATATATGAGTTGATTGTTTTGATTATGCTTGTCTTTACATTTTTAAAGTTCAAATTATATTTATGTTAAGCTTGATTTTATTCCAAATGTTAATTAATATTTTACAAGCTTATGTGTTAATTTCAATTGGTATTTATTTGGTATTAAAATGTACTTCATGATTCACTTTCAATTAGTATTAAAATCTACTATTGGTATCTTTAAAATTATTTTCTCTACAAGTGGTACCAACTTTTATTTTTGTCAAATACAATTTGATTTCATTGGTATCATAATTCATTTTGTTAACTTCAAGAAATTTCAAAATTTGTTTCAAAAGTGGTTTCAAAATTTGTTGATATATATTGTCTATATGCAAGAAAAGCTCAACATCTTCTCTATATATAGATTCATGTTGAGTGTATCTCACATTGAGGAGCTTGACCTCTCTTATTTACGTGATACACGTGTGTAGGGGGAGATTAATATCTTCGCTTATACATTATATATTATACTTTATATGGGTTAGGGTCTAGTCATCCCTTCTCCATGTAATGCATGTATGCAGGGGAGCTAATTTTACGTCTCCCCTCTTCATGAATGTATGTTGCATATACATCTTTATTGTTTGGTTGTCCTTACTCCTTTGTTGATGAATTGACAAAAAGGGGAGAAGAATTTAGTGACTTTATATATGCATACTTAATATTAGAGTTTATGCATATATGTTTTGTTTAGTTTATGCTTTTATTGAATATCCTTATTGTTTATTGCTATGCATGAGTTAAGAGGGAGCTTTTATGAAGCTTATCTTTAATCCATGCATATATAACTCCATGAGTTTTGTCATCATCAAAAGGGGAGATTGTTAGCCCAAAGGCTCATCATTTTAGTTTTGATGATGATTAACTCATGTAGTTATAGTACAATGATCTTATATTTATATAGTTTCAGATTTTCTATCAAGATCTTAGTAGGTGCTTAGCTTCAACAAAGGAGTTTGGAGCTAATACATGTAGATTCAAGAGCTCGCACGTCATGATCGCATCTAGCACTCAGATGGAGTTACGCTCTTTGGATCGTATTTGGATCGAGTCGACTTGGAGAAGGAGTTATACAAGAAGACTTCAGTTTGTCTAGTTTAAGTTTGTGTTTAGATCTTATATAAAGATAGACTAGTGTTGATATGCTCAAGTTCACACACACACACAAATTCAATACGTTTGATTTTCAGTTTAACCGTTTTAAATTTCAAGTTCACATAATGAAAAGATAAAATCAAAACAAGTTTACATGGTTTATTTATATTGAATTTCATCTATATACATCTGTGCTTCATATATTTGAAAAAACTTATTTTGATGTTCTATTTCATGTGTTTAGAATTTGTAATTTACAAAACCTATTTTGGATTTCATGTCAAAAACATAGATATATTTTTATATGTGTATTGAGTTCTATTCATACACTCTATACTTCAAAAGAGCTTAAATATCATGTTTTGTATTTATACAAGTTTTGGAGAAAACGGATTTTTATTTCAAAATTCAAGTTTTGAAAAATATAGTTTTTGTGTTTAAGCTTAATTTTTATATCACAAAATTAGTCCGAATTGTTTGTAATATGTGTTGATTTTTAGTCACACATATTTGTTCTTCAAATATTTATAAGAATGTATTTTTGTGAAATTTATGAGATTTTATGGGATTTTATTGGAGTTAAAAGATAAAGTTTCATATATCTTTATTCCAGCCAGAGTCTGCTAACGGTCGACCGGACTTTCGACCGGACCAGAGGTTGGTTGACCGGGTCGGTCGACTGATGTGCACAAGGCCAGCCTAGAAGGCAAGTCGACCGGGCGGTCGACCGACTGTAACTACCCAACTCTTAGGTGGTGTCATCGATCAGGCAGTCGACTGGCAGGCTTTGATCCTTTAGGCTCGGTCGACAGGAGTCACAACTGTCAGAAATATGATCGTTAGACAGTCGACCGGCCGGTCGACCGGAAGGTCACAATTGACCTTTTCTGGCTACCAACGGCTATTTTTTGAGAGGCTATAAATAGGCCTTCTATCCAGCTGTTTTAAACAAGATTTTTAGTGAGCTTCTCTTCGCATCTTTTAAGTGTTTTGCAGTAAGTTTTAAAAGAGTATCTGAGTCAAAAAGATTTATCTTTTATTTGTTTTAAAGTGTTGGAAAAATTAAAGAAAAGAGTCTTTGGAAATTGATTTTGATCTTTATTTTCATATCTATCTAGTATTTTTCCAAGTGTTTTTCTTTGTTATTTTTCTTCCAAAAATTTTATTTTCTTACAGTTGAGGTATCATATCTAATCCTATTTATAGGATCTTGTTTTTGTGAGGAAAGTTATTTGTGGTCTATTGTGATCACCAAGATTATAATCACTGCTTTGCTTTGGGTTTTGTGCCTATCCTTCTTGTGCGGAGGTGATTGTGGTTGAGCTTTAGCTTTGAGCCTTATCGCTTTTGTGTGGAGGTGATTGTGCTTTGGCTTTGTGCCTATGCCTCTTGTGTAGAGGTGATTGTGGTTTGGTTTTGTGATTGTGGTTTGGCTTCGTGCCTATCCCTCTTTTGTAGAGGTGATTATATTTGAGAGAGGAGTAGTGTACTCCAAATGTAGAGTTATAATTCCTCGGTGGAGGTCCCTTTATGGAAGGTCCTGTGTGGACATATAGTGAAAATCCTTCTGCATGAAGGCGGGGACGTAGAGCAGTAGCTCGAACCTCGAAATATATCTTGTTGTTTGCGTTTGATCCACTATCTCTAAACTCTATCTCTCTTATATTTTGTATTACTTTATATTGCACATATCATATGCTAAATATAGCTGTGTGTGCTCATACTTATGTTGAACTAAGAGATCTTCATATAGCACCTCAACTCTTAACTTAGAGAAATCTCGAGGAGATAGTCCAGAGCCCTTCACCGGGAATTCAGCTACACTTTTTTGTTACACATATGTGTTGCAATTATGTTTTATTTCCGCATCATTTGTAATTAGATTAGCTAGTACACCTATTCATCCCCCCTCTAGGTGTATTTCACCATTTCCAAAAAAAACAATCACAAGATAAGGTAAGATCCAAACAATACTTCCATTTCAATTTACTGTTTTATTATAAAGTTTTCTGATTATATCCATCCAAATATAAGTTTGGTTACATCTAATAAGAGTAATACAAGATCTATTACATGTTCGTGTCTTTCTTTGTGAGAAAAAACATATACGCTTTTTGCCATAATGTCCTGAAAAAACACCTAGAGGGGGGGTGAATAGGTGTACTTGCTAATCTAGAAATTAAATGCGCTAAATGTGGAAGCTAATGCAAATTATTGCAACACACTTAATACAACACACAAGTGTAGCCGAATTCCCCGTGAAGGGCTCTGGACTAACTCCTCTTGATTCTCCTTGAATGGGTTGAGGTGCTATATGAAGCTCTTGTGGTTAAGTATAAGTGAGGCACACACACAATCAAGCAAGCATATAAGGATGAGCAATATGAAGGATGCAAGGCAATACAAGCAATATATGATATGAATGAAGTACGATGCTTTGCACAAATGTAAAGAGAGAGAGAGAGTTAGAGAGACAATGGATCAAACGCTAACAACAAGATATGTTTCGAGGTTCGAGCCCCTAGCTCTACATCCCCGCCTATACCACCGTGTAGGATTTCCAATCCACTATCTCCCACCGAGGGAACCTCTACCGAAGAGGATTTGTTACAACATTAGGAGTACCGAACTCCTCTCTCAAACACCGCCTCACAACCGAGGGGTAGGCCCGTAGCCAAACAACAACCAACGCCTCTACCGAAGAGGGTTACAACCAATCTCCACCTCTCACTAGAGGGAGTAAACACAAGCCTCAACCTCTACCAAAGAGGGAGCAAACCAATCACCCGATCAACCTCTACCAAAGAGGGATACAAAAAGAACAAGGGTGTTTACAACAAGTGGTTCCAAAGACCACAAACTCAATCTATCTTTTTCTCTTTTTCCACAAAACAAAGATCCTAAATAGATTAGGATAGAAGATAGCTCAAGTGTGGAATCAAGGTGTTTTTGGAAACAAGCAACAAAGAGAAACTACTTGGGAAATCTCTTGTAAATGGTAGAAAATGAAAATCAATACAATATCCCAAAAACCTAGTTCTCTTTGATTTTTCAAAAACCCAAAACAATAAAGATGAAATCTTTTTAGCACAAAAACTATTTTGAAAACTTGTTTAAACACTAGAGAAACACTGAAATTTTTCTTCTTGAAAATCTTGTCAAAACAGCCCAAGTGTTGGGGTATTTATAGCCCTAAAATAAAACTAGCCGTTAGGCTGATGTGGAAGCCTGACAGGCTTGGCGGTCGGCCGCCCGGTCGACCGTCAACGGTCAAAAATGTGACCGTTGGGCAAACCCGGTCGACGCCCGGTCGACCCAAATAAACAGAGAGCACTGCTCTCAGACCCGGTCGGCCGCCGGTCGGCCGTCCCACTGCGTGTCAGACGTGCACGGCTCTGTGCACGTCGGTCGACCGTACGGGTCGACCGGCGCATGGTGCGGTCGACCCTTCCGGTCAACCGACCTGGCCTGTCAGCACAGATCAGGGTCAGAAACACTTGTTAGAAATATTTTTAAAAAATCTTTTAACACTTCTAAAAATCACCAAAAATAGTTTTATTATTTTGCATTGATATATAAACATGTGGTAAAAAGTTTAGCTCAAATATCAATCAATATGAACTATTTTGTGTCTTATCATTTTTACCAAAAACAAAAAACATGTATTTTTATCAAACTTGGATTTTTCAATACATGAATAGGAAAGTCAAAATAAGTTTGTTTAAAAGTTAAGCATGCATGTATAGAATGAAACAACTATACATATATCAATTAAACTTGTTTTGATCAACTATTCATGAAACCGAAAACCAAACATAAAACGTGTGTGTTATGTGCACTTGAGCATATCAACTATACTAAGCTTTACAAATGGATCTAAACACGCTAAACACTAGGATACCTAAGTCTTCTTGACGATCTTCATCTTCAAGTCGACTCGGTCCAAACGTGATCCACCAAGTGCAAAGGTATGATCTTGATGCTCGGGCACGGGAATCACCAAGTGAAGGCTTCCAAACTCCTCTTTTTAAAGCAATCACCAACTAATTTCTTGTTATAAGATCTGAGACTAAAATCACAAGATAATTAGTAAACATAACTACATGAGTTAATCATCATCAAAACTAGGGTGGAAGGCCTTTGGGCCAATAATCTCCCCCTTTTTGATGATGACAAAACTCATGGAGTTATATATGCATGGATTAAAGTTAAGCTTCAAAGAAGCTCCCCCTTAACTCATGCATAAACACATAAACATAATATGCAATGAATATTAAACATGAATGCATATCTATGCAAAACAATAAAAGGTTCTAGATACCAATGAAATGTTTAAAAATAAAACATGCTCTAGAAACTAATTAAAATTAAACTAAATTAAACTTAATATATGCAAAACATAAACATGCATATATAAAACTCAATCAAACTCAAAATCTTTCTCTCCCTTTTTGTAAATCATCAACAAAGGGGTAAACAATCAAAACAAAACAAAAACATTTTTCTCACCCTTTTTAATACAAAGAATCAATCATCGATAAGGGTTAAATGCAAAACTAAATCAATACATTTTTCTCCCCCTTTTTGTCTAAAACAAAAACAAACCAAATAGGGGTGACAATCAATTAAGATATCAATTGAAAATATATCAATGAAGCATCTTGATATCAATTGAAAGGAAACAAACAAAAAAATATTGGTACCAATTTTAAGCAAAACACATGAAAATCTTGATACCAATTTAAATTAAACATAATAAATGTTGAATGTCTAAACACAAATTTTGATACCAATTGAAAATATCTTTCATTTTGAACATATGATACCAAATTTAATTTTCAATCATAAAGTATGGGAGTACAAGTACCAATTGAAAGACAAAATCAAATTTTCTCCCCCTTTATGAAATACCAACTAAAACAATGCGTAGGCTTGATACCAATTTAAAAGTAATCAATTGAAACAAAATTGAAACTCAAGCTTAGCATAAACACAAACATATATATGTATGGAAAATAGATACCAATTGAAATTGATATTCTTGGAATTGAAATCGTACATACATACAAACATATATGAGTATACAAGAAGGGTCAAAATTGATACCAATTGAAAGAATTCAATGATACCAATTGAAATAACAATAAGATCAAGTGTATATCTCATATAACTACCTCCCAATCATGGTTCAAGTTTTAAATGATTTTCATTTTAAAGCATTTATGAACATGATCTCCCATCCAACCTCCCATTGAAGGTAGGGGTTTTCAAAAATAGATTTGAAAATAAGCTTTGTTTGAAAAACTCTACCAAAATGAAGAATACCGTAACTACTTAAATGGAAAATCTTTTAAACTAGTACGAAATCCTTCAAGTAAGGAATAAACTAAAAATAATTTTCATAAAATACATGTAAATCACATAGCACTTAAAACACTCAATATTCAATAAAGTCCATACATGCTCATGAAAACATACTCATGAGAAATATTTTAAAAATGGTGAGTGTACAAGTAATGTGTGACATGGCATTATGAAATTTCCAATTTAGCTCAAAATTCCTTGAAACAGAAAACATGAAAATCATTAAAACTTATTTAATCTTCAAGGTATATGTATGTCTTATACAAATTAAAGTATACATACATATCCAAACACAAAGAGTTCACAAAGATATATGCATGAAGGCACGTGGCTCAAAAAGGATGTATATGTATAATAATAATTTGGATAAAATGGACATATACATGAAGTTAAACATAAATACAAAAACATGAAACTTTAAATTTCCATTAAAACAAGTTTCATTTCAAGGCATATGTATGATTTGTCAAACATGAAGTATACATACATATCCCTAAACACAATTGAGTCCATATATATAGATTTGCATGAAAGGCAAATGACTCAAGGGGTATATATGTATATTTTAAAGTTTGGCAAAATAAACATATACATGAAATGAAAACTCATACACATAAAACAAATCTAAAAATAGAATACAAGTTTAAAATGTATGAATCATCAAAACTAGACTATATTAGCACATTAATGGGTTCAAATAAGCATTCAAGCACAAACATATATAGATTTATTTGTGGCCCACTATATGCACAAGTATAAATCCTAGTCTTGATGAAAACTTGTTGGAACCTGACAAGTTCAAGATATTGAAGCCTCTCCAATTACAAGATTTTGATGATGGACGAACACTACGACCACATGATGATTGCTCTACCTCAGATGAAGATTACTGAAGCTTATGGGTGTTTGTGGAAGTTGGTGTGTAAACTTAGAAAGATTTGTAACAGCCTTGATCACTTACACACAAAATATACCTTCCCAAGTCGACTTACCCTATTGATATAGTCGACTACCCCAATGTAGTCGACTTGACATATAGCCCTAGTCGACTAGTCCACTTAGAACAAAAACTCCTAACTCTCTGTTTGGACTCTGTAAGCCAAATTAGTCGACTTGACTTTCTTACCTAGTCGACTAACAGATACTCTAGTCGACTAACCCTATTTCCAAGTCGACTAATCTTTGACACAAAAAAATCCAACTCTCTGTTTCTTTTCTGAAACAAAATTAGTCGACTATCCTTTTTATCCAGTCGACTAATACAAGTTTTAAGTCGACTACAAGTTAGTTACAGTCGACTAATTTCAGTTATCCAGAAACTTTTGTTTCCAACAGACACTTCCCTAGTCGACTAACAATCTTACCTAGACGACTAATAAGTGAACTTTTGCCTAGTCTAGTCGACTAATCCAGTATCCTAGTCGACTATAAGCAGTTTCTGACTGTTGGACAGTTTCTCTTATCTGATTCATTTGGCAACGTTTTCAAATGTTCAAATTGTCTGAATTGATGCCATAACTTCCCTAACTGACTCTAGTCTACATCTATAAATAGAGAAGCTATTCCTAAGGCCATTCACCAATTCTTTTCAATCAGATTTCCAAAGCCAAAATTTCCAGAATCCTGAAAACTGAAATTTGCAACTTCTTTCTTCACCAAAAGCCATTTCCTCTTGTGAAGAATTCTGAAGTTAAACCTTCCTATACAGAACCTTGTCCACTACAGATCCTTATCAAGGCTATAGGAAGTTATTGTATTCATTTCAAAGAAAGTTGTACAAGGAGTCTTCTTGGGTGTAGAAGATTGTACAAGGCGTGTTCTCTTGGTGGAAGAGAAGTTGTGCACGTTGGCAAAGGGTGTTTGTCAAGTGGTGCACAAGGCACTTGTTGTAGGGTGTACACAAGGAAAGTAAGGGAAAATCTCAAGCGTTTGCTTGGGGACTGGATGTAGGTCACAAGGACCGAACCAGGATAACTCTCCGCTGTTTGCGTTTGTTTTTCTGTGCTTAATCTCTTGTGATTATTTAATTTCTGCAAGTGATTTGTTTAAAGTTTAAATAACACTATTCACCCCCCCCTCTAGTGTTGTTTTGCTTGTTATATAGATCCTACATTTGGTATCAGAGCAGGTTTCAAGGCAAACAACCATACAAGGATGGCAACGGATTTCCAATCATCCCAATTCAAAGAAGGGCATTCTACACAACGTCCACCGCTCTTTGACGGAACCAACTATAATTACTGGAAGTGTAGAATGAAGATCTACTTGCAGTCGCTCAACTACGATCTTTGGAACATCGTAGAAGCCGAGTACACCAAGCCTACAACCAACTATGACGCTTGGAGTGAAGAACAAAAGAAGAACGCAAATCTGGATGCCAAGGCGATGAACGCTCTCTTTTGTGCCTTAACCAAAGAGGAATTCAACCGTGTGTCTACATCAATCTCTGCACATCAAATATGGCATACACTCGAGGTAACACACGAAGGTACGAACAAGGTTAAGGAATCTAAAATTTCAGTTCTTGTCCACAGATTTGAATTGTTCAAGATGAAGGAGAACGAAACCATATCCGAAATGGTTACAAGGTTCACCGACATCACCAACACTCTTGCATCCCTTGGAAAGGACTACACTCAAGTTGAACGAGTCCGCAAGATCCTTCGAGCACTCACACCGGAATGGGAGAAGAAGACAACCGCCATTGAAGAGGCAAACGATCTCTCAACTTTGTCATTAGAAAACCTAATCGGTAATCTAATGGCATATGAAGTGCAAATAGAAGAAAGAAAGAAGGACGAACAACAACATCAATCTAAGAAGAAAGTTCTTGCCTTCCATGCATCTTCAGATACGGATAATTCGGATGAAGATGAAGAAGAAATGGCCATGCTTTCAAGGAAGTTCAAAAGGTTCTTAAAACAAGGTAAGTATAATAAGAATAAAGATACTAATGAAATTCCAACTTGTTTTAAGTGTAACAAACCAGGCCATATGAAGAAGGATTGTCCATTGATGAAATCAAAAGGACACTTCAAGACTTTCAACAAGTTCAACAAGTTCAACAAGAATAAGAAGGCCTTTCAAGCAACATGGGATGATAGCGACTCATCTTCCTCTGAGGACGAAGAAGAAGCAAAGGAAACCGCCAATATTTGCTTCATGGCCCAAGAAGATGAGGTACAAGATTATGATGCTTTATT
The DNA here is from genome assembly GCA_038442645.1 of Agave tequilana. Taxonomy (NCBI): domain Eukaryota; kingdom Viridiplantae; phylum Streptophyta; class Magnoliopsida; order Asparagales; family Asparagaceae; genus Agave; species Agave tequilana. The sequence continues at coordinate 113,106 of JAVJIF010015399.1, forward strand.
AGAAGCCTTTAATGAACTTTATAGTAATTTCAAAACTGAAAAGATTAGAAATAAAGTTTTAATAAAGGAAAATGAAAAACTTGTTAATAATAATTCAATTCTTGTTTCTCAAACATCATCTTTTAGTTCTCAAAAAGAAGAATTTGAAAAAGTTATTGTATCTTTAAAAAGAGACAATGAAGTTTTCTTAAAAGAGAATGTTTTACTTAAAAAGGAAACTTTCTTTAAGTTCTAGAATTAATGTTTTAGATAAAGATATGATAAGTTTCAAAATTAAGTATGAAGATCTTTTGAAAAATGTAAATAAATTTAATAAAGGAAAAGAAAGTTTAAATATGTTATTATCTTCTCAAAAGATGTCTAACAACCATTTTGGTCTTGGTTTTTCAAAAGATAACATGTATAAGCCTACTCATGTTGGTATTGGTTTTTCAAAGACTAATTTTGTAAAATCTACACATGTTCATAATCCATACAATTCTTTTGTAAAAAGAAATGATATTTCAAAAAGAAGTAGATGCAAATATATATGGGTTCCTAAGAATCTAAATAATGTTGATAAGAATGTTTATATTGCATCTTTTATACATGATGTGTGTAATTCTAAGAATTATGTTTATACTAACAAATGGAAACCAAATTCCAATTGGATTTGGGTTCCTAAAGGCTAACCTTTTTCGGACCCTATCATGATGGGTACCATATTTATTGTTTTATCTTATAGGTACCTAACAAAGAAAAGTGGATACTTGATAGTGGGTGTTCCAAACACATGACCGGACATATACAACTATTGTCTTCCGTACAAATCAAAAAAGGAGGTACAGTGATCTTTGGAGACAATAACAAAGGAAAAGTTATTGGAACCGGCATTGTTGGTAATCTTTCAAAACCTCTTATTGAAAATGTCCTTTTGGTAAGTGGTTTAAAACACAATCTATTAAGTATTAGTCAATTATGTGATAAGGGTTATAAAATTGTGTTTGAAAAAGATGTTTGTCTTATTTATGATGCTACTATGAAAGATATTTTGTTTAAAGGTTTTCGAAACAATAACATATATGAATTGTCAATAGCATGTATGTCTTCAAATGAAATTTATGTCTAATTGCTTCAAATAATGATTATTTTTTATGGCATAAAAGATTTGGTCATTTGAATATGAAAACTATTTCTAAGATTTCAAAATTTAACTTAGTTAAAGGTCTTCCAAAAATTGCTTTCAAAAAGGACTATTTTTGTGATTCTTGTCAATTAGGAAAACAAGTTAAATCTTCTTTTAAATCAAAAGATTTGGTTTCTACAAAAAGACCTTTAGAATTATTGCATTTGGATTTATTTGGTCATACTCGTGTTTCTTCATTAAACAAGAGTAGATATGTTTTTGTCATTGTAGATGATTACTCACGTTTTACATGGGTGATTTTTCTGAAAAATAAAAATGACACTTTTGATGAATTTGTAAGTTTTTGTAAAAGAATTCAAAATCAAAAGTCTCTAAACATAGTCACTATTCGTAGTGATCATGGAGGAGAATTTGAGAATGAATCTTTTTCAAATTTCTGTAATAAGTATGGTATTACACATAATTTTGCATTTCCTAGAGCATCTCCTCAAAATGGTGTTGTAGAGAGAAAGAATAGGACTTTGCAAGAATGTGCTAGAACTATGCTTATGGATAGTAACTTACCAAAATACTTTTGGGCTGAAGCCACTGCTACTGCTTGTTATGTTTTAAATCGAGTACTTATTCGACCATTTTTAAATAAAACCTCTTATGAATTGTTTCATGATCAGATTCCAAAAGTTTCATATTTTAAGATTTTTGGTTGTAAATGCTTTATTTTAAATACAAAAGATGCTTTAGATAAATTTGATGCTAGATCCAATGAAGGTATTTTTGTTGGCTATTCTACTCATAGTAAAGCATATAGAATTTTTAATAAAAAATCATTTACTATTGAAGAATCTTTACATGTTAAATTGATGAATCCTTGACTAAACTTGTTTCTAATGATTCTCCACATGATGATGATCATATTATAGTTTCTCCTAATGAAAATATTGTTATATCTTCTGTTGATACTAACTTATCTAAGGATGAAGAGATTCCTACCGAGTTACCGAAAGCCTATGTTGAAGTAAGGAATCATCCACAAGATTTGGTAATTGGAGATATAAATCAAGGCGTTCAAACGAGATCCAAGTTGAACTACATGACACAAATTGCCTTCATTTCACTCATTGAACCGAAGAATATCAACGAAGCATGTGCGGATGATTATTGGACAATTGCCATGCAGGAAGAGTTGAACCAATTTGTAAGAAATGATGTGTGGGATCTTGTGCAACGTCCTACTGATCATCCCGTCATCGGTACAAGATGGGTCTTCAAGAACAAACTCAATGAATCCGTGTGAAGTCATTAAGAACAAGGCAAGGTTAGTAGCACAAGGGTACAATCAAGAAGAAGGTATTGATTTCGATGAAACTTATGCTCCAGTTGCAAGACTTGAATCAATTCGTATATTACTTGCTTTTTCATGTTTTATGAATTTCAAATTATATCAAATGGATGTTAAAAGTGCCTTTTTAAATGGAATAATTAAAGAAACTGTTTATGTTGAACAACCACCAGGTTTTGAACATGAAAAATTTTCAAACCATGTTTTCAAACTTAAAAAAGCTTTATATGGTTTAAAGCAAGCACCCCGTGCTTGGTATGATAGATTAAAGAGTTTTCTTTTAAATTCTGATTTTAAAATGGGAAGTGCAGATACAACTCTTTTATCAAACATGTTCATAAAGATATCTTAATAATTCAGATTTATGTTGATGATATATTATTTGGTTCTACTAATGATGATCTTTGTCAAGAATTTTCTAAGACTATGCAGAATGAATTTGAGATGAGCCACATGGGCGAACTCACTTACTTCCTCGGTCTTCAAATCAAACAAATGAAGGATGGAATCTTCATCTCCCAATGCAAATACGCTAAGGAACTTCTAAAGCGATTTGGTATGGAAAATTCTGGTCACAAGAATACTCCCATGAGTATAACTACCTTTTTGGACAAAGATGAAAGTGGTAAGAATGTCGATCAGAAACTCTATAGAGGTATGATTGGCTCTCTACTTTATATTACTTCTAGTAGACCTGATATAATGTTTAGCGTATGCTTATGTGCTAGATATCAGTCAAATCCTAAGGAATCACATATTAAAGCCGTGAAAAGGATCTTTAGATATTTAAATAACACTGTCAACTATGGTTTATTTTATCCAAAGTCATGCACATTTGATTTATTATCTTATAGTGATGCTGATTTTGCTGGTTGTAAATCTGACCGGAAGAGTACTAGTGGTACTTGTCACTTTTTGGGACATTCACTAGTATCTTGGTTCAGTAAAAAGCAAAATTCCGTGTCCTTATCAACAACTGAGGCAGAATATATTGCTGCTAGTGTTGCATGTGCCCAAATTATATGGATGAAACAAACCTTACTTGATTATGGCATGACTCTCACAAATTCACCTATTATGTGTGATAATACAAGTGCTATTAATCTATCTAAAAATCCAGTTCACCATTCACGTACCAAACATATTGATATTAGACATCATTTTTTACGTGATCATGCTTTAAAAGGTGATATTTCTTTAAATTTCATATCAACTGATAATCAAGTTGCTGATATATTAACTAAACCACTGAAAGAAGATATCTTTATAAAATTTAGAAGAGATCTTGGTATTTGTAATTTTTCAGATTTTTAAACAATTTCTTAGATTTTTCAAAGGCAGTATTTTTATGCAAGTTAGTCGACTTATAACTCTTATTAGTCGACTTATAAAAGTCTTAGTCGACTTAAAAAATCCTAGTCGACTCTTGTGAGAAACAGAAACTTCAATTTCTGATTTGTCCAGAATTAGTCGACTATAGAAAATTAACAGTCGACTAGACCTATTATTAGTCGACTAGTCTTGTCCTGTAAGTCGACTAATACTGTGAAATTTCTGTTTTCTGTTTTCAGATTTCTGTTTCAAACCCGACCCAATAACTTAAGTTCAGGATCCGTTATCACTCAGTTTTTAATTCTATCCATTCATCTCTTTCTAGAATTGATCTCCACCCTTGATTATTTTCTTTAACTCACCCAAACCCTAGGTTTCTCTCTTCTCTCATTTCCAACCGAGCTTTCAGTCGACCAAGAGAGAAACTAGGGCACCCGAGTTCTGCAGCAAATTCCAGAGACTTTCTTCAAAATTCCTCTCCAGTTCTTCATTTCAGGGTATAAATCTTTCATTTTTCAGTTCATTACTTCCATATCTACTGTCTACTTGCTTCCAATTTAGTTTTCATCATGTCAAAATCTAAGAAAACTAAATTTACTCCCAGTTCATCTTCCTCCACTGTTGATTTTAGGAATTTTCTGAAAAATCCACAACTAGAGCCTGATTACCTTAGACTATCTACTCTAGATATTATTCCAGGAAGATATATCAAATATGATGATTTTTATGATTATGATATCATGTCATATCTTCGAACTTGTGGTTTGTTAACATGTTCTCTTCTGAACTTAAGGAAGCTTATTATCCTTTTCTCATATATCTTTTCTACACAAATTTATCATATGAAGATAATGAGAATGCTACCTATCTTGAATCCTATGTTAAAGGTGTTCACATTAAGCTTTCTATCAAGAATATTGGCCGTATCTTGTCCATTCCATATAGTGGTCTCACTCTTGATGATATTGTCATGGATGATGAAGATGTTTTAGGACAAATCTTTCTACCCGGTCAACATCTACCTATGTCCAACAATAAGCTTAAGCCAATTCCTCGTCTAATTGGTAGAATCCTTTCCTATAACATCTGCCCTAAGACTGGTAGTTATAATTACTACTCAGGGAATTATCGTCCTGTGTCTATGCTATTATGGCTGGACATGACGTTAATTGGGCTAAAATCATTTTGACACCATGGTCAAGTTTCATTCCTCCTTCCTACCATTTGGCGCCTTTTTAACTCCAATCTTTCGTAAGTATCATGTTGATCTTGATTCTGAAAATTCTGTTGTCAAGATTTTTGAGTTCTTTGATCGTGCTGCCATTAATAGGATGAAGTTACCTGAGTTTCCCTCTCATGAACCACAACAACCACCTTCCAATCCACCAAGTCCTCAACATGGTCCATCTACATCTACACAACCTGATCCACCTCCAACTCAACCACCTCCATATGCCGATGCTTTTTATAATTCAATGTCTGCCCAGATTGCCTCAATTCAATCTCAACAACAAGCTTTGTTGGATTCTCAATCTCAGATTATTGAGAATCAATCCTTGATGATGACTCGGCTGAATTCCATTGAATCTACTCAATCAGCCATTATAAGTCTTCTCAAGATCAGTTATCCGCCACCTCCTCCTCCCGGATCCGCGGATTGAAGCTATTTGCGTTGGCGTTTCGTTATCTTTTTTTTTTTTTTTTTAACTTTTCGCACACTTATGTATTTTCTGTTTTTTTTATGTTTAAAGACTCTGTCTCTTCTCTTTTTGTTCATGACAAAGGGGGAGAAAATTAATGTTGTGCTTTGTGTTATGTTGTGTTATGTTTGTAACTCTGTTATGTAACAACTCTGTTATGTGTTTATGTCAGAATTTTATGTTGTGATATGTGTATCTGTGTATCTGTGTTTGTGTATCTATATGTTTCTGTGTATCTATGTGTTTATGCTACATATTTCTGAAAATTCTGCATGTTGTGTACCTTTGTGACAAAATCAAAGATTTTGACATATATATGTTATGGATACTAACATATAACCATGCAGGTGCAACCTAACATTTTCTGCAGGGACAAAATATTTTTTATAACTTAATTACTGCAGGGGAGTTTTGTTGCAGGGGGAGCCATCATAGACATATGTTGTCATCATCAAAAAGGGGGAGAATGTTGGAACCTGACAAGTTCAAGATATTGAAGCCTCTCCAATTACAAGATTTTGATGATGGACGAACACTACGACCACATGATGATTGCTCTACCTCAGATGAAGATTACTGAAGCTTATGGGTGTTTGTGGAAGTTGGTGTGTAAACTTAGAAAGATTTGTAACAGCCTTGATCACTTACACACAAAATATACCTTCCCAAGTCGACTTACCCTATTGATATAGTCGACTACCCCAATGTAGTCGACTTGACATATAGCCCTAGTCGACTAGTCCACTTAGAACAAAAACTCCTAACTCTCTGTTTGGACTCTGTAAGCCAAATTAGTCGACTTGACTTTCTTACCTAGTCGACTAACAGATACTCTAGTCGACTAACCCTATTTCCAAGTCGACTAATCTTTGACACAAAAATTATCCAACTCTCTGTTTCTTTTCTGAAACAAAATTAGTCGACTATCCTTTTTATCCAGTCGACTAATACAAGTTTTAAGTCGACTACAAGTTAGTACAGTCGACTAATTTCAGTTATCCAGAAACTTTTGTTTCCAACTGACACTTCTCTAGTCGACTAACAATCTTACCTAGTCGACTAATAAGTGAACTTTTGCCTAGTCTAGTCGACTAATCCAGTATCCTAGTCGACTATAAGCAGTTAGTTTTGACTGTTGGACAGTTTCTCTTATCTGATTCATTTGGCAACGTTTTCAAATGTTCAAATTGTCTGAATTGATGCCATAACTTCCCTAACTGACTCTAGTCTACATCTATAAATAGAGAAGTTATTCCTAAGGCCATTCACCAATTCTTTTCAATCAGATTTCCAAAGCCAAATTTCCAGAATCCTGAAAACTGAAATTTGCAACTTCTTTCTTCACCAAAAGCCATTTCCTCTTGTGAAGAATTCTGAAGTTAAACCTTCCTATACAGAACCTTGTCCACTACAGATCCTTATCAAGGCTATAGGAGTTATTGTATTGTTGTACAAGGAGTCTTCTTGGGTGTAGAAGATTGTACAAGGCGTGTTCTCTTGGTGGAAGAGAAGTTGTGCACGTTGGCAAAGGGTGTTTGTCAAGTGGTGCACAAGGCACTTGTTGTAGGGTGTACACAAGGAAAGTAAGGGAAAATCTCAAGCGTTTGCTTGGGACTGGATGTAGGTCACAAGGACCGAACTAGGATAACTCTCCGCTGTTTGCGTTTGTTTTTCTGTGCTTAATCTCTTGTGATTATTTAATTTCTGCAAGTGATTTGTTTAAAAGTTTAAATAACACTATTCACCCCCCCTCTAGTGTTGTTTTGCTTGTTATATAGATCCTACAAAACTAACATCTAAACATGTAATCAAAGCATGAAGCATAAAACAAGACAAAAATCAACATGATAAATATAAACATGATTATTATGAATATCCACATGTTATTAGATTTATGATGTACATGATAGCTAATCAAATACGAGAACACAAAATAATAATCCACATTAAACATGGGTGTCTCAAATACTATACATGTATGTCAAGAATCTAATTATCATGGCATTTTCACACTAATCACTAAACAATGAAACATGCTATAAACAATGAATATTAAAAGCATGTAAATAAAAATTAGGAGTTAGGAATCGTTACCAAAACCTAGAAGGCAACTTTCCAAGTCTCCAAAACATGGTGGTCCTCTCCACCAAACTTCCCTTGAAAGTGATGCATCCATTTGATTTCCATGAAGCTCGGAACGCATCCACTCTAAGGTACAGCAACTCTCACGTCATGTGAGAGCCCACACCTACATCAAAAACTCTAGGGGTGATCTTTGGTACTCATATCTTATTGGGTCCATGGGGGTTAGTACCTTCTCTAACCCAAACAAATTTATTTGCTAAATTTGAAACATGTATACGATTATAGCAAAATTTAGCAAGGTGGCCCTTACGTCCACAATGTGTACAAGTGTACACATGAGCATACATTGTGTGATGGTGTCCGTGAGGAGCATGTGTATGCCGTGATGGGTGTGCATGCATAGGTGGAACTTGTTTCTTTCGAAACAAAGATTCCAATCGTGTATGTCCCACAACACATTGCTCAAAGTGGAGCCCAAACAATCTACACTCTTCTTAAGCAAACAAATATCATCATTAATTCTAGAAGAAGAGGTACATGCAATGGGTAGACTAGATGAGGAAGCTACACTAGCATGGCAAACATGAGAAACAATATCATTTTTCAAAGATTTATTTTTATTTAAACAAAGTTCTAATTCTTTTGAAATAAAATCAATTTCTCTTTTTAAAGAATTATTTTCTTTTAAAACAAAATCAACTTTTGAAGACAAAATTTCATTTTTCTTCAAAAGAGTTTCACAATCATTTTTAGATTTTAAAAACTCATTTTCTTTTAGGACAAGATCAAGTTGAGATTTTAATGAATTCCTCTCATTAGCAATCTCCCTTTTCTCTTGCAAAATAATATCAAGTATAGCAATCAAATTTTTATTTTCATTGTTAATGCCTAGACTTTTCTTTTTCAAAACATTATATTTTTCAATCAATTTTCACAAACTATAGATAGTTCTTCATTTAAAGCATAGGGATCAACATAATCATTAGAAGAACTAGCATCATCATCATTATCTAAGTGGGTTTCCGAGTGTACCTCAAGGGAGTCATTCCCTTGGACCATCAAGCATTGTGAGTCGGATTCTCACTAGATTCCTCCGGTTGGATTTGCAATTGAAGCTTGGAGGTGGTGGTTGTTATCAACTTGTTCCACACTGCAAAAGCGGAATCAAGGTTAGAAACATGTATAAGATATTCTTTTGAAAGCGTGCTTCTAATGGCCTCAAGGGCTTGTGCATTGGCCCCTATATGATTGCTATTACCAAGATAGCATTTCTTGGTAGCGGCAAGATATACATGCAAGCCTAGGGTTTGTAAATAGATGGACATCTTAGTCTTCCAAACAAGAATGTTGGAAGGGTCAAACATAGGGGGGTCATGAAGTCCATGGGTCCAAACTATATGTGTACAAACAAGCAAATGCGAACAAGATTAGCAAACAAATGGATCTCACTCCTAGGATATTAAGCCTAAGTATCAGGAGCGTTGGCTCTGATACCAATTGAAAAAACACCTAGAGGGGGGGTGAATAGGTGTACTTGCTAATCTAGAAACTAAATGCGCTAAATGCGGAAGCTAATGCAAATTATTGCAACATACTTAATACAACACACAAGTGTAGCCGAATTCCCCGTGAAGGGCTCTAGACTAACTCCTCTTGATTCCCCTGAATGGATTGAGGTGCTATGTGAAGCTCTTGTGGTTAAGTATAAGTGAGGCACACACACAATCAAGCCAAGCATATAAGGATGAGCAATATGAAGGATGCAAGGCAATACAAGCAATATATGATATGAATGAAGTATGATGCTTTGCACAAATATAAAGAGAGAGAGTTAGAGAGAGACAATGGATCAAACGCTAACAACAAGATATGTTTCGAGGTTCGAGCCCCTAGCTCTACATCCCCGCCTACACCACCGTGTAGGATTTCCAATCCACTATCTCCCACCGAGGGAACCTCTACCGAAGAGGATTTGTTACAACACTAGGAGTACCGAACTCCTCTCTCAAACACCGCCTCACAACCGAGGGGTAGGCCCGTAGCCAAACAACAACCAACGCCTCTACCGAAGAGGGTTACAACCAATCTCCACCTCTCACTAGAGGGAGTAAACACAAGCCTCAACCTCTACCAAAGAGGGAGCAAACCAATCACCCGATCTACCTCTACCAAAGAGGGATACAAAAAGAACAAGGGTGTTTACAACAAGGTGTTCCAAAGACCACAAACTCAATCTCTCTTTTTCTCTTTTTCACAAAACAAAGATCCTAAATAGATTAGGATAGAAGAAAGCTCAAGTGTGGAATCAGGTGTTTTTGGAAACAAGCAACAAAGAGAAACTACTTGGGAAATCTCTTGTAAATGATAAAAAATGAAAACCAATACAATATCCCAAAAACCTAGTTCTCTTTGATTTTCCAAAACCCAAAACAATAAAAATGAAATCTTTTTAGCACAAAAACTATTTTGAAAACTTGTTTAAATACTAGAGAAACACTGAAATTTTTCTTCTTGAAAATCTTGTCAAAATAGCCCAAGTGTTGGGGTATTTATAGCCCCAAAACAAAACTAGCTGTTAGGCTGATGTAGCAGCCTGACAGGCTTAGCGGTCGGCCGCCCCGGTCGACCGCCAACGGTCAAAAATGTGACCGTTGGGCAAACCCGGTCGACCCAAATAAACAGAGAGCACTGCTCTCAGACCGGTCGGCCGCCCGGTCGGCCGTCCCACTGCGTGTCAGACGTGCACGGCTCTGTGCACGTCGGTCGACCATACGGGTCGACCAGCCTATGGTGCGGTCGACCCTTCCGGTCGACCGACCTGGCCTGTCAGCACAGATCAGGGTCAGAAACACTTGTTAGAAATATTTTTGAAAAATCTTTTAACACTTCTAAAAATCATCAAAAATAGTTTTAATTTTGCATTGATATATAAACATGTGGTAAAAAGTTTAGCTCAAATATCAATCAATATGAACTATTTTTGTGTCTTATCATTTTTACCAAAAACCAAAACATGTATTTTTATCAAACTTGGATTTTTCAATACATGAATAGGAAAGTCAAAATAAGTTTTTTTAAAAGTTAAGCATGCATGTATAGAATGAAACAACTATACATATATCAATTAAACTTGTTTTGATTAACTATTCATGAAAACCGAAAACCAAACATAAAACGTGTGTGTTATGTGCACTTGAGCATATCAACTATACTAAGCTTTACAAATGGATCTAAACACACTAAACACTAGATGTTGGCCCAAAGGCCCATCACTCTAGTTTTGATGATGATCAACTCATGAAGTTATGTTTACTAATGATCTTGTGTTTAATTAGTGACAGATTCATTATCAAGATCTTAGTAGGTGCATAGCTCAACAAAGGATAAAATGTCAAAATTTGGAGCTAGCACGGTGTGATCCAGGAGCTTTTAGATCAAGCTTGGACCAAGTCAGAAGATGAGAAGCCTTCAAGTGAAGACTTCAAGAAGATGAAGACTTGTGTCTAGGTATAAGATTTTGTTTTTGTTTTAGTAAAAAATGTAAGGATAGATAGTTGGTGGATTGCTCAAGTATATATCACACACACACACTCTTGATTTACTTGTGTTTTCATAAAAGATTTTGTAGTTTAGAAAAGATTTTTCTTTGTGACAAAAATACTATTGGATTTGGTATTTTCATATATACATATCTTTTATCCAAAATCATGTTTGAGCTTAATGTCAAAAACATAGATATTTCACCATGATTGTGTAGTGGATCATATCCATACACACTATGCTTTAAAAGTATATCTTGTTTTTGTATTTGATGAAGATTTGGAAAAACATGTTTTGAAAAAATATTGTTTTGGAAAATACAGTTTTTATCTTGAGCCAAATATTTTCAAGTTACAAAAATAGTCCAATCTTTTATAACATGCCTTGATTTGTGCAAGCATGTTTATATATCAAAGTATATTGGTAAAACTATTTTTGTAGATTTTTAAGTATTTTATGGGATTTTATATGAGCCAAAAAGACAACTTTTTAATCCCAGAAAATTTTTCAGGCTTCAGCTAGTCGACTTATACTAGCTTATAAGTCGACTTACCCTGAAGTCGGTCGACCGGGTCGGTCGACCGACGTGCACGGACGTGCACGTTTGATCTGGCAGTGCGCCGGGCGACCGGGGCGGTCGACCGAAATTCAGAGATTGCTCTCTGTTTTTCTAGGTCGACCGGGTCGGTCGACCGGTGGCTCCAACGGTCAGAAATCCGACCGTTGGCGGTCGACCGGGCCGGTCGACCGGCAGTTCTGACAGATCCCAACGGCTAGTTTTTGGCAGCCTATAAATTGGGGGTCTTGTCATTGTTTTGAGATAAGATTTTAGGAGAGGTTTGAGCCAGTTTTCCCATTCTTTTAAAAGGGTTTTGTAATACCCCATTCCCGGAATACGTACTTAGTCGCGTATTCAGTTTTTTTTGATCGTATTTTTTATTTATTTATTTACTTCCTGTATTTGACTGATTTCAGTTTTAAATATCATTTTCCAATATTTTAGATTTTATATGATTTTCTAGAATTTTCCTGAATTAAATTGAAAATCTTCAAAACCGGTGTCGACCAGTGCCGCTGATCGATTCCCGAATTTTTAATTTACAAACAGATTGGAATTTCTCGAAGAGTCTTTAGACATTTCCTCTTAGAATCATATTTCTTACCTAAATACTTTTTCTGAGGATTTTATGAATTTATGAAAATTCCACCGAAGTCGGTATCTTGACTGATTCCGGGATTTTTAGTTTTAAAACTATAAATTATTTCTTAAAACAGATTTCACTATGATTCTTAGTATAATATTCTTGATTTTTGATAATTATGCGGGTCGTTCCGAGATACTTGATTTCGGGACGATTTCGGTATTTTTCCGAAAGTTTTCCGCATCCGCATCCGAATCCCGGGAATCCGCCACTATAATTATTTTCATTTTCTCTTCCAAGAGATTATCTTCTCTTTTCCATTTTCTTTTCCTTTTCTCATTTTCTTTATTCCTTTCCTTCCACCCTAAGTTTCTCCAAGCTTCCACCATAAGCTTCTCCAAGCTTCTCCAAGCTTCTCCAACACTCCACCACAAATATCTCCACCTCACCCTCACCTTGGCAAGCCATAATTGGCCAAGAGAAACACCTCATCCCACTCTTTTACAAAAACCCCCTCTCTTTTACATTTTTGGCATCACCTTCACAATTCCAAATCCTATAAATACCTTTCCTTCTTCATTCATTTCATTTTCTCTTCTTTCCCTTCACCAAAGCCTTAACCTCACCCAACTCCTCCTTCATCTCCACCACAACAACCACCACTACAACTTCTCCAACTCCTTACCTTCATCTTCTTCCTCCTCCATCTCCATGGAAACCACCACAAATTCCAAAAAACTCCACCAAAGCTTCCACCTTTCCTTTACCTTCTCCAAAAAAATACCACCACCATCAAAAGCCTTCACCAAACCATCATCCCACCACCAAACTTCAAGGGCCGGCCCCTCCTTTTGGATTGGGGCCGCGTTCTTCTCCGTTGGCACGACTTAGGACCGGTCCCTCCTTTTGGATTGGGGCCGCGTTCTTCTCCGTTGGCAAGACTTAGGGCCGGTACCCTCCTTTTGGATTGGGGCCGAACTTCCCTTCGTCGGGTCGATATGTATTCCACTTCCACCATTTAATGGTTTGGATTTGGAGTTGGACCATCCCTTCGGTTAAAACGCAGAGTTTACCTCCTGCGTTTAGGCCATCCCTTAACGCGGCCTTCGCGTTATTGTATTGATGCAACGCGGAGCCATACTCGCGTCTGCGTCCTTCTCACGTCAACACGACGCGAAGCTAAAGCTCGCGTCTGTGTTCTATTTATATTGGCGTGACGCGGAGTTTATCCTCGCGTCCGCATTCTCATGCCCTGACTTAAACGCAGGCCTCGAGCCTCGCGTTGTGGCACCTTGGCAACGCAATGTTATTTCTCGCGTCTGCTATTCCCGCGTCTGCCATTCTTGCAACGCGAACCCGCGTCTGCTATTCCCGTGTCTGCTATTTCTCGCGACGCTAACTCCCGCGTCTGCGACCCTCGCGTCTCACTCTCAAAACCCGCGTCTACCTGTGCTTTAGGACGCGTTCTGAGTTGCATGGATTTCGGACCTTTCGGCAATTCCGGTGATTTAGGCGAGTGTTCTCGCTATCGTCTTGGCTTTCCCATTTTATTGATTATGCGAGTGTTCTCGCTTTCTTCTGGTTTTCCCATTTCATTTGATCGACTTGTACTTATACTTTCTTTGATTGCGTTCTAACATTATTCCATCACCAGCCATTCTGCTATTTGGCAAGACCCCTTGATATAACATGACTTGCCACCTGACTATATCAATCTCTTGACATGTCTTGTCACCTGCTAATATCATCATCCTGTCATGCTATCTCTTGACACCCAGCATGATCTACTCGACTTGTGATTATCATGTTTACGGGAATCCTGCCTTGTTATCCTGTATGGAACTAAGTGCCACACAGAGCAAAGTGCCACACCATACTCGGTGGGGGCCACCTCTTGAATCTGTGGGGGCCACCTCTAGAATCCATCCCCTCAGAACAAAGTGCCACACAGAGCAAAGTGCCACACCCTACTCGGTGGGGGCCACCTCTTGAATCTGTAGGGCTATTCCTGTTATGACCTGTTATTCCCGTAATTTGATAATATTGATAAGCTACAACTTGCACGGGGAATGGGAGGAAGTGATGGATGCCGGAATGATGCCTTGCTTATAGTAATGGAATAAAATATTGACGATTCGTGTTAGTGGGACTTTGGGCCCACAGGAGATGCGTGTTAGGGGGACTTAGGGCCTCCAAGCTGGTCCCAGGTGTATGGGAACTACTATAGAAGTGCCATCAGTTCTCCATCTGCTTCCGTTAACAACCCTCGGCTTGCTTATATATGGATGTATGTGTGTTGGGATGTACACTAGGACACATACCTAGATATATGAGTCAGACGAGTAATAATAACATAAGACTCCTGTCATACCTGTTATGATGCTTGTTATGATTCCTGTTATGCCTGTTAAGATTCTTGTTATGGCACCTGTTTTGGACTCCTGTTATGATGCCTGTTATGATTCCTGTTACGACTCCCGTTATGTACTCTTGTTATGTATTCCTGTTATGACTACCTTGTGACTCTGATTCTATACGCTTGGATTACGGTAACATGAGATAAAGGTATATATATGAGGGTTTCCTTGTTTGGATTATTCCTTCGATGTACTAGTCTCATGAGACCGTGACTTAAGCGTATACAATCAGATTTGCTCGTTCTTGGCTTTATTCAGTCTTACTGCTATACATGTACTTACCCTTGCTCGCCACCTGGCATTTGTATCACACTCGCCTGGGGAGTTTCATCTGACTCCCCTGGATCCTTATGTCCAGGTCATGGAGCTTGGAGCATGTCAGAACTTGGAGCGTGTGGATTCTCCCAGTTGCTGATCAGAGTGGCACAGCGGGTAGCGTGGATCTTCAGCAGAACGTTCAGAGCTCCATCCTTCCAGGCCCCCTTGTGTGCCTCTCGAGTTTTCCTTTTGTAAACTCGTGAGTGCCTTTATACTATTCATTCTTGTATACTTCCTTGTAATCTCGCAATTGCGCATGTCAGTGATGTAATATTCATGTAATATTGGATCACCTCTGGTGATAACTTTGTAATTGTACTCATGTGTTGGAATGTATAATGCACCACTTGCTTTCGTACTCTGATTCTTGCCTGTACTGATGCTAAGCGTATATACGTGAAGTACTTCTGACTTGCGTATATACGTTGCAGTAATGTCTCCGTATCCGCCAGGATCGGGGCGTTACAGGATGGTATCAGAGCCTAGGCTCTCACTTCCTCAGTACGTCCAGAATGCTTGAGTCTTGGTTATACATTCCAACTACAAGTGCAGAGTTATCTATTTTTTCTTGATCATCTTTCCTTTGATTCCTAATCCCTTCCATATATCTCCTGTTTTGGTTTATGAAGCCCTTATACCAACATTAAGATATGATAGACTAGAAAGGTAGTGGCTGGTTCTAAATGAAGCTATTATGTGATCTATTCGGCCCAACTCTATGAAGCTCGGTATTCTCAGAATTGATCCCGATCGGGTTATCTTTCAGAAGTCAGTACTCGGGATTCTCTACGGACATTCTATATTCTTGGCCATATCTTTTAGAATGATTGATGCCTGGTATTCGGGATTCTTAATTATCGGTCTTCTTTATTATGCTCAGGACTATCAGGGTTTTCTTTATCTTCAATATTCTGGCTTATTCTCGGAGGGCTATCAAGTATGCAGTACAACTGGAATTCTATTGCAAAGTTGTGTCATCAGTCAGTATTATTCAGCATTGTTCGAAGATTTATACAGCCGGAAGTGCAGGAGGTGTCTATATTCTGATTACTGTTCAGTCGACTTGAGAGCCCTACCTATAGTGCTTCATATCGTAATTGGTATATAAATTCCACCCCATGTCCCCTTTGTGTTCAATTTGCCCCTTATTGAAATTGCGAGGACGCAATTTTTTGTAAGGTGGATGGAGATGTAATACCCCATTCCCGGAATACGTACTTAGTCGGTATTCAGTTTTTTTTTGATCGTATTTTTTATTTATTTATTTACTTCCTGTATTTGACTGATTTCAGTTTTAAATATCATTTTCAATATATTAGATTTTATATGAATTTCTAGAATTTTCCTGAATTAAATTGAAATCTTCAAAACCGGTGTCAACCAGTGCCGCTGATCGATTCCCGGATTTTTAATTTACAAACAGATTGGAATTTCTCAAAGAGTCTTTAGACATTTCCTCTTAGAATCATATTTCTTACCTAAATATTTTTTCTGAGGATTTTATGAATTTATGAAAATTCCACCGAAGTCGGTATCTTGACTGATTCCGGGATTTTTAGTTTTAAAACTATAAATTATTTCTTAAAACAGATTTCACTATGATTCTTAGTATAATATTCTTAATTTTGATAATTATTGCGGGTCGTTCCGAGATACTTGATTTCGGGACGATTTCGGTATTTTTCCGAAAGTTTTCCGCATCCGCATCCGAATCCCGAGAATCCGCCACTATAATTATTTTCATTTTCTCTTCCAAGAGATTATCTTCTCTTTTCCATTTTCTTTTCCTTTTCCAATTTCTTTATTCCTTTCCTTCCCCCCTAAGTTTCTCCAAGCTTCCACCATAAGCTTTCCAAGCTTCTCCAACACTCCACCACAAATATCTCCACCTCACCCCTCACCTTGGCAAGCCATAATTGGCCAAGAGAAAACCTCATCCCACTCTTTTACAAAAACCCCCTCTCTTTTACATTTTTGGCATCACCTTCACAATTCCAAATCCTATAAATACCTTTCCTTCTTCATTTCATTTCATTTTCTCTTCTTTCCCTTCACCAAAGCCTTAACCTCCACCAACTCCTCCTTCATCTCCACCACAACAAC